>PVJC01020395.1:15579-29331 GCA_004026665.1 Murina feae
CCCCCCCCCCCCCCCCCCCCCCCCCCCCGCCCCCCAACATTTTCTCTTTCCTTGGTTAATCAGCTGCGATTCTTTTGTTTTCCTTCTCTCCTTATGGAACTTGACAATCTGCTTGTGCATTTCCTGTGAATCAGCACTCAGGCTGCTATCTGTCAAAATCATCTGGGAAAACGGGATGTTGGCCATGGAACAGCAAGAAAGGTTTCAAGGTGAAGGAGGGCAGTCAAGGGGTTTGCAGCCCCCCGACGCTTGTCCTTGCTGTGGCCTTCACCTGGCCTGCCACCCCTCACTACACCCCGCCCCTTACGGAACTGCTACATGCTCCCCGCCCCCCCATCACCCCAACTGATTTCTCATGCCCATGTGTTTGGGACATGAGGTGAGGAGGTGGAGGCAGGGGAATGGGATGGAAAAGCAGGTTGGGGAGAGCAGGGGGGTTGCAATGCAAGAAAATAGATGAGAGCAGCAGGAGGCAGTGGGAAGGCCTGCTGAGAGTGGAGACAGGCTGCATTTATATCCCAACCTTATGTCTCCCAGGCCAGTGTCGGTCGACTCTGCGCTCTTCCTTACAGTGCTGGCGTTCCCTAGACCGGGAATGTCCTTGTCGCTTGAAATAGTCACACTGTCTTCCAATACCCCACTCAGAAATCACCTGTGACACCCACATCCATGGGTCCTGTCCCAGTGTGCCATTTTTACATTAATGTCAGTGTCTGTGTTTACATGTCTCAATCCCAGGGGACTGGGAGGGTCTGAGAAATAAGTGCTTTGGTTTATTCACATGCATATTCTTGCAAAGTGTCCTTCTTAGGGGAGATGCTGAATAAACATTTATTGAAAGAAAGGAAGCTACAAAAGAAGAAAGAAAAGAAGTGAGGGAAGGGGGGAGGGAGGGGGAAAGGGAAGCTATTTGTACTTTAAAAAAATCTATTAGCCTGAATGCAAAATGATAGAATATGGCCTATCAGTATTTGAATCCATTTTATTACTTAATATTAAGCAGCAAATATTCAAATGTTGGGCTTCAATAAGCCTCAAGTATGTCCATCTGTATAATATGTGATATATTTGCATGTTTTTGAAGAAAATAATTTACTGGCCATGGAAATAGCTAATGCAGTCTCATATGAAATCAGACAATTGTCCTTAGTGGAGTAGTCTCCCCACCTGAAATAATTAGTTTAACATTTTACAGAGAAAATTCTCCAGCTGACAAATACTTGTATTTACAAAACAAAAAGCCTTTTTACATGAAACTGCCCAAACCGAACTTCATACCAGGCAGATAGAATCTGTTCTACCCCTATATTTTCACAGCACACTTCACTCTATGTGTTTTACTATCTAGATATTAATCATCTATCTATGTGTGTTGCTCAAACTATATGAATGTGCTATTTTTGATAAAAATTATACAATAAAAATTCAGTAATTCGTATTCAGTACATGTTACTTAATTTTATGTCCATCAAAGACCTTAGAATGATGCCTAACATAAAAATAATATTTAATGCATACCCTGCGAAAAAATCCACTTAACCTCATAAACATCAGGTCATTTATCATTATTTATAACTACCTGGCATGTTTTTAAATATTGATTTTTTTTTTAGAGAGAGAGGAAGGGAGAGGGAGAGAGAGAGAAAGAAAGAGAGAGAGAGAGAAAAAGAGAGAGAGAGAAACACCAGTAGGCTGCCTTCTGCATGCCCCCACCAGGGATAGAGCCCGGACTGGGAATCAAACCAGCAACCTTTTGGTGCAAGGAATGATGTCCAAACAACCGAGCCACACCATCCAGGACAATACTTGACATTTTAGTATAACAATATTATAGATAACAACTCTGCAGCTTACAATATTTAAGTAAAAATCTAAAAAATGTATTTTTAGAGATTTATTGAGGCTATTAGCTTCCGTCTTACTCTCAAATGTATTCAGTTTCTACTGTTAAAGCTTGCTAGATATATACTTACTGTAGGGGACCAATCACTATTAAGGGAAAGCAAAAAGTGGAAATTATTTTGTGAATTTCAGAATATTACATTTTTATACATCTTTGCTGAGATCTGAGGCACAGGTATAAGTTCACTTAAAATTGAGTTTTTAGTATCTGAGTATCAGGTAAAAACTGCCATTGTTTCTTATACTTTAAGATAAGAAGTCTCATCTTAACATTACTTCTCTGAATGTTACTCACAGATGACCTCGGCTGCTTAATACATGCCTGTTTAACCAAATTTTAATCAAAATAGGTAGCGTGCCTCTGCTTTCCGGTCCACAGTGACATGTGTTTATTCTGCTCAGAATATGGCCACGGCCCTCACACATCTCACTGCAAGTGTCTGAGCACATGGTCCAGTCGCTGTTTCAAGGGTTAGAGGGAAGTGTCACATCATCATCTCCATAATAATAGATCCTGATCTACTGCCTCCCATGGAGGCACCTCACACAACCTAAGACCTTCTCAGCAGATCTTTCTCTTCTCTCATTTCTTTTAAAATGTATATGATAAATAGAAATAACTGAGAAGAAGGGAGGGAGGGAAGGAAGGAGAGAGAGAGAGAGACAGAGAAAGAGAGAGAGAGAGAGGGGCAATCAGGGGATGAGTATTGACTGATTTAAGGATGGAGAATGGTTGGAACTGATAAACCATCAACTTGCACTTGCCCTCTAGACCCCTCACCCTAACCCAATGTTGAGCATTGCAACCACAAGATAATAACCAGCTACCGAAAAATACTATGCGACAAAAGAACTATCAAAATATATGAATACTGCAAATGTGCAGACTGAACACTTGCAGCTCTAATTATGCGAGTATACAAATCAGCCAAAGCAGCTGTTTTGGGGACTGCATTTCATTGACTTCAGATTAGCGAAGATTTGAAAAGGCATTCATGGACTGCGACACCGCGTCTGTCTTTTGCATCCCTGAAAGGCCCTTCTGCGAGACACTGTTATGATTCAAATGTCATTCATGCTGGAGTAGCAGGAACAAAGCAGCATTTCCAACAGAAGATCTAATTAAGAGAATAATATTTGCCTATTGTCGGTGCCTAATTAGTTTCCCCTGTATTCATGTTTGTAAAGGTGGCTCTGTTATAATTACAGTTCAACAAGGAGTCCTCATGTACTGCGTCCCATTGTACAAAATGTAGCTAAGATGCTTGAAGGTCTTCTCCTTTCTTCCCGCTCACTTACCAACCCACACAATAGAGATATCATTTCACTCATTACTTTCTTATTCACAGTGTAAGCCATGCGCTAATAAGTTCAGTTGGGGCGGGGGGGAGAACTGTTATTGTACCATTTAATAATCAAACTTCTGCAGCATATAAGCTAGTGAATCTGAGGGTGATCAGAAGTTCACAGTAGGTTTGCTTGCATTTTAAAAAAGAGACTTGTCTCTGACTCTCACTTTCTGCAAAAGGATAATAGAGATAGACGAAGATAAAAATGACATAGGCATGAGTGGCAAATGCATGCAAAAAGACTGCATTTGTAATGATAGTCTGTGTTCATGGGGAAGGGAAAGTGGACTATAAGGCAATAAAATGATTTTCTGTGCTTGCTTCACAAAAGAGAGATTTGATCTTGCCAGTTTACTGCTCGTCTTTAAGAAAACGTGTTGAGTTCAATCCGAAGGAAGTCAACCCCTGGACGTCGGATTCCTGCAAACTCTCAAACTCATTTCCCATATTTCTTGAATACCCTCTACCCTAACCTAAAACAATGTAGTGTAGCTGCAGAGGCGGAGCATGACCTGCCCTGCTACAAATAAGTCATAAAATGCCCCTGGCTTACCAAAATAGAATTCCACTTTTTCTTCATGAAACTGACACTGAGGATGTACCTGGTTAGCACAGGAGTTATGTCCGCGTGTCCCAGGCTCTCAGATTTCTCTTCTAGATAGAGACAACGGACAAGCAACAGCAGCAATAATAACAACCAAACAAACAAATCCAAAACAACATACTTCTTCAAATCCTGGCCCGGAAGTGACATACATCCCTTAAGCTCACTTCCCATTGATAAGCATGAGATCGCACGACTTGTGTCTGGGGGACTGTATTTTTTGACTGGGCAACCTTCTCCCAGTGACGATTCCAGGTTATGAAAGAAACAGCAAATTCAGTTGCAGAGCTAGCCGTCTCTTCGGCACCATTCCTATGGAACACACTGCTTACTTCCTCTGCTATTTCCTTTGGTGATTTTTCAGTCAACCTTCAAACTATGTTTGAGCATAATTTCCCTTTACGGCCATCTGTGACCTGCCCAGACAAGATAAGCAATTGCCTCTCCCTTACGGCTCTAGCATCTGTAAATATTTCTACGAGAGTAGGTAAAATGTTTGTGGGTAACCATTTAATTGTCTGTCTCTTATGCTCATTTCTAGTCTTATTTCTACTCACTTCCACTTACTCTCCCCGTGAATTATTTCTTCCTCCAGCATCGCTTCGATTATTATTTATGTTTTGATGAATTTCACACTTATATCTCTAGAGTAATGCTTTCTCTAGATGTTAATGTTCTCAAAGTAGTCAGAGTTCTCAGAGAAATAGAACCAAAGAGGATATACACAGATCAATCGATCTATAAGTAGGTACATCAAGAGACGTATGGATATAGCTAGATACACACATAGACAAGAGCTGGATGACAAATTGGATAATTCCAAATTGAAATATATTAGTATACAAAGAGATTTACCATAAGGTATTGGCTAATGCAGTTATGGAGGATGAGCTGTCCCTCGATTCGTTGTCTGCAAGCCAGAGACCTGGGAAAGCCTTTGGTTCCGGGTTTGAAGGTTAAACAGCTAGAGAGCCATGCACATTCCACTCTGGGTCTCGAAGACCTGAGAACCAGGAATATTCAGAGCAGAGACTGGAGTCCCAGCTCCAGCAGTCAGGCGGAGGAGGGATTGATTCTGCCTTTCTCTGCCTTCCTGTTCTATCCAGGTCTGTGGTGGATTGAGTGCTATCCATCCACCTGGAGGAGAAACGTCTGGTTTACTCAGCCCACAGATCCAAATGCGAATCTCTTCCAGACACACCCTCACAGACACGCCCAGAAGTGACTTCCTCAGCTCTCTGGGTATTCCTTGGCCCAGTCAAGTTGATTTCCACAATTCACCATCACATATAGCAATACCTACTTGGAGATACTTGATGTGAATGAACTATTTTATGTTGCTGCATTTCAAACACCCAAAAACTTTGTGACATACAGCAACCATTTGGGGGCAGGGGAGGGAGGATGGAAAGAACAAATACAACTACCCAAAACACATCACTTTAGCACAATTAGATGACAGAGAAATCCAAGTGACCCAACATATATGAAACAAAGTAGAATAGGCAATAACTAACTATGTGTGGAAGCAGGACATGAACAAAGAAAACCACAGATGTACCAAAAGGCACACGAATCAGCTTGAAGAGTCTCCTACTGTCCAAATATCGGACTTCTTGGCATCCACAATAACAGATTATCACACATAGTAATATTCAGAATAAATTCTCAAAGATACCAATTTCCTCTGGGTGAGGGAGTAACTGCTGACAAACTGGGGTCTCTTTCTTTTCTGTCCTCTCTTCTCACGGCTGCTGTGCCAGCCACTCTCCTGCTTGCCTTGTGGTGATGCCTGGAGAAATTGAGGACATCAAGGACTTTCTGCTCACAGCCAGATAAAAAGATGCCAACGCTGTCAGGATCGAGAAAGATAAGGTTATTATGAAGTCCAAAGTTGGATGCAGCAGATAGCTGTCTACCTTGACCATCACAAAGCAAAGGCAGAGACACCGAATAAGTCCTTCCCCGTGGCCTGGCTGTGGCAGAGCTGAATTGAACCAGGCACTCTCCTCTCTTTCCTCTTAGATTCTGATTCTAATTTTACAAATTACAAATATATATATATATATCTTTTTTTAAAAAAAAAAAGCAAGCAAGGAAGGAAAAAGAAGTGAAATTTTTAAAGAAATTGATTTTAGAGAAATTGATTTGGAAGGTGAGAGGGAGAGGCAGAGAGGAACACCAATGTGAGAGAGATACACATTGATTATTTGCCTCCCGCATGCCCCTGACCAGGGCCAGAATCCTGCAACCTAGGTACACGCTCTTCAGCAGAACTGAACCCAGGACCCTTCAGTCCACAGGCCGATGCTCTGCCCACTGAGCCATACTGGCTATGGCTTAATAACTGTTTTGTAGGCTCCAAGTAATAATTATTTCAGGCAATTATCATCCCTGAATATTAAATGCTTACATAAAATTATTAGGAATTTGAATATTTACTGCTTCCCAACTTCTAACCTACCTATAACCTCATACTAAAACCCCTTAATGGCAAACTTCTCAAACTATAACACTGCAGTATAACCCTTCATTGTAAAAGGAAAAAAATATATATATAGTAGAATAGGAAGATCTGGCAGACACCACCTTAACCATGTGATTTTGTAACACCAATATCAGTCTCTATGTTTTGGAAGTAAAAGCTCTTGCCAAACTCATAAGCCCTGCCATGAAGGTCACATTTTATAAACGATGAAACCAGCTCAGAGATTTCATGAATAAAGAAACCCAAAATCTCTATTGAGATCTCAGAAGCAAACTTGAGCATTTCTGGTTACAAATGTATCATGCATAGACCAGGACATCTGAAAACTCCCTCAAGGCCTCCAGTAGGTAAGTTGTCTACTGCTGACCCTCAAAGGGTCTCCTGGGAGCTGTCACTCACATACTTGAAAATCCTGGAGAACATCATTCCTCATTACTCTAAGCAGCACAAACTTCTGTCTAGGGAAGGGCTTACAAGAAAATATTACTTACCCAGTAATTACCCCTCGTGGATTTCTCCTATATGCACTCTTAGATTCCAACATGGCTTTCCTACGTATCCTTCGCCATCACTGAGTAGATTCCCTGGCCCCATGCATTTACTCAATCACAGGCAATGTGAATTGAATTATATTAATAGATGCCTCCCTCATCCCCAACAGAGTTAGAAAGTACTAAGCTCAGATCAGCTATTTCGCCCCTCCTCAACTTTTTTTTAAAACTTTCTTTTCTCCAAGTTACTTCAATGTCTGTTTTTCAGGGTTCTAGCTCAATACACAACTCATTCATGAAAGGAGCACAATAATCACTACTGTAGGTGGGTAAGGGATTTCATATATACATCAGCCTATTTCTCTGAGTGTTTTGTTCTTTATCCTTAACAAAATGTAGTTGAGGGGGAGGGGTTGCATTTCCCTATACTATCTAGCAACACAGGCGTAAACAGCATGTGCGCTTGAAAGTCTCTGGTCTTACATTCAGCCTAGGCTTAAGGTTCTAAATCTGAATGATCAAATGATAGAGGCGTTTGGCTTTCTAAATGATAGAGATCCTCGCCGGCAGGAAAGAAGGTAGAGAAGAAAAAGAGAACATATTTGAGACCTGTATGCTATGAATGTTTCATACCATCACAGCACCTCAAAGAAGTGGAAACTGCAACTCTCATTTTGTAGATGAATAAACAACAAATGAGAGAGACGTAGTAATTCACTCTTGAGCACATGAGAGTAACTAAGAACTTTACGTTCAGATGCTTGCACAATCCCTTATCTTTCTCGCAGACCACAATGTGTCGACAAGGCTGCCATTGTGAAATTGGGATTGTTCTCTAACTCTGCTTGCGTTCCCTTAAGCAATCATAACTCCACTGTAAGGTACTTAAACTCTTGAGATGCATGCATATATAGGTGTGTTCCTGCTTGTTGAATAAATGGAATGCCCGGAGCCCATAAGCGCTCTACTGCTGTTACACAGTGGGGTTGCACCCCACACCGGAGGATATATCAGGTAGCTTTGTTCTGTTACAAAAAAATCTCAGATCATGTTCTTCAACAAATGACCCTGCTGCCTCAGCCATAGCTGGGAGGACAACTGTGCTCCCTGGGTGATCACTATCCTCCAAATTGTTCTAATCCCCCATTTGCAACTGCATCTCTGAATGTCTGGGTCACCGAGAGAAGCAGCCGATATAGATAAATTACCCAGATAACCTTTTGCCGAGGTTGTTAACATGATTGATAGGAGTCATTACATCAGCTAGAGATCATTATTTTTTATTGGTAAAATGAGATTTTCCCAACAAGCCACGCCAAGCAGGTCCTAAATGAGATAGAGAAAAGGTCTCCTTAGGGACAGTGGGAGTCTCTTATCTGGACTTCTGACACTTCAGTATGTCGTCCTAACCTGCATGAGTCATGGGCAGGAGCCAAGAGATAGAATTGTAGGGCAGAGGTTCTCAGGGGTGTGGATACCAGTATCACCAGACAGCTTCATAAGTCAGGTTGGTGGGCCCTAAACTGAGAATTTCTGACTCAGAAGGTGCGCCCTTGGGCTCCCAAATTTGAATTTCTAACAAATGTCCCAGATAATGCTGACACTGCTGTTGCTGGGACTGTACTCTAGAAGCTATTACTTTAGAACTATGTTTGGTACATACTCAGAAGTCCCCACCTAGGATTGAATGCTCTGTCTTTCCTTTTAAGTATTTTTTTTATCAGTGGAAACATATGTTAATAATAATAATAAATTCCAGCTTTATTAAAGAATAATCTGAAAGGTCACCTAAATTTATTAATTCACTTGTTATACGTAACAAACTTTTATTGTATACCTGCTATGTACTAAGTTAGTATCAAGTAGTGAAATTCAAGAGGAAAAAGATAAGCTCCTATCACAGATGTGTGAAATAATGGATATTCCCACTGGTTCTGAATTGCTAAAATGGCAGTTTCCTGGTCTCAGAGGTTGACATAAAAGAGCAAAGTCATAGATCATTGGCATATTTTAGGGATGATCTCATGATGTGCTTTATGCTGTGTGTGTGTAACAAGGTTCCTGCATTATGATGGCAGGGACAGGAGAGATATATGTTACTGGCATTTTGAAGAAAAGTTATTATGTATTGTATGAGTCTATTTAGGCTGCTGTAACAAAATACAATAGACTAGGTGACTTAAACAACATACATTCACTGGAGGCTGGGAATTCTGAGATCAAATTAGTGATGGCCCTTTCCCTGGTTTGTGGTAGACACCTTCCTACATGTTTTAATGTGGCCTTTTCTTTGTGCATGGTGAGAGAGAGAGGGGGAGAGAATATCACTTCTTTCTTTTATAAGGCCACTAATCCCATTATGAGGGCCCTCATCTTATGACCTAATTCAACCCTAATTACCCCCCAAAGCCCTATCTCCAAATATTATAATAATTGGAGGGGACTGGTTAGAGCTTCAAAATGAATTTTGAGGAGTCAAAACATTCAATCTAAGATAGATAGATAGATAGATAGATAGATAGATAGATAGATAGATAGATCATTTTATTATATTACTAGAGGCCTGGTGCATGGATTTGTGCACCAGTGGGGTCCTTTGGCCTAGCCTATACCTTCTCACAATACTCTCAGGGGATGTCAGATGGTTGGTTTTGGCCAGATCCCCTCAGGCCTGATCTAGACAGGAGGGAGCCTGATCCTGTGCATTGAGTGTCTGTCCTCTGGTTGTCAGTGTGCATCATAGAGACCGGACAACTGGTCATTCAGTTGTTCAGTCATTCGGTTGCTTAGGCTTTTGTATATATAGATGTATTTTTATACAAGTTCCTTTGCACTTTCACAATCATATTATGTGAAAGGACTCTCTTCCTATAAACAAAGAAATAACATATTTCAAATGTACTCTACATGCATCATCTTATATAATTTCAATATAATGATCATAGAGACCCTGGGAATTAATAATTATTATTCTCACTTTATGGAGAAGGAAACTCAAACTTAGAAAGGCTAAGTCGTTCAGGTTGACCAGCTGGTAAATGTGAGTGCCAGCATTTAAACCTAATGGTTCTGATGTCAAACATTAGTTCCATGATTTCCAATTGCCTTTCCAATTAACACTTGGAAATGTTTTGCTTGATGGGTGAGAGATTGCTGGTGGCTGCCTCAAGAAGCAACTCATTCAAATTATATTAGAAATCCATTTATCTACAAATATTTCTTGAGTAGGTCAAGTCTCATGTGTCCAGTCACTCATTTTTTTCATTGCATTGAGTTTGTTCTAGTTACCAGTGTTGAGAAGTAAACACTGGAAGATGAACCTTTTTTTGGAATATCTTTGTCTATTGTAGATATTGCTATGACCCGCCAGTGTCCATCACATGACCTTGACATCTCCTACCTCTTTAAATCACTCTGGACACATGTCCAAAGACAAGCAGGCATTGGCCTCTATTAAAGTTTAAGCAGTATTTACTGTTATAATCAGATCATTGTTTTAAGGATGTTCAGAAATTTCTCATGATAAGAATGTCTAATGAGTATGATGCCTCTTCATTGCTTTGCCAGTTTGAGAATGATTTTCTTGTTAGCATGTCTGTAACTGGTCTATAGGATAAGTGATGTTTTTTGCCCCAATAGTGCAACTTTATCTTATCCCATGGGGAAAAAATATGCTCATCTATGTATATGAATCTAAATATCTATCATATGCTTTACTTATGTTAAAATGTCTTTTGCACCTTGCCAATATTTCAAAATCCTTTTTTCATTGCCATAATAAATGTTCCCATGCCAACATTGATTTCTTAACATCTAATTTTAGCCCTGATATCTGGAAGGAATAGGGAATTCATTTTTTAATTCGATATCAGAAAGGAGTGAGGAAAAGAGGGAAGCCACATGTTAAGAAATAATAAATTTAAACACAGACACATGCCATGGCACACTTATGACATGGGAAGAAACATGATGAAGCCAGTAGAGATGAGAAAGAACTCTGGTATAAAACCCTTTATGTCGCAGCTTAGATAAAATGAGGTCTGATATGCTAAGTGGCTTGTCTTTAGCAGCATCATTACATAGGAGCAGATTTAGTTTCTTGGCGCTAAGTCCATAGTCTTCTATGAACATTGCATTCCTTTATAATATTTCATGAGTCTCTTTCATTCTCCAGTTGCCCTCCCACATCCATGCCACACCCATTTGTGGTCAGTGGTATTGTATTACTTGAAGCTGTCCTTCCCATCGATATCCAGAAACGAGAATACATTCTGCCAATAAATGTGTCTATAAATAGGTATACTTATGCCTGTTGGGTTTTCTTGGCAATTACAAATTGCTTACCGATTGTGCACACTGATCTAAAGGATTTTTTAACTTTTTGAAATACACTGACTTATCTCCTGTAGCTGGTGAGTGGGAGGTTTGGACTCAAACAAAATCCTGGGGCAGATAGAACAGGAAATAAGCTAGAGACAACTTTCTTTACTTCTTGCCGGGGATTGAGTTGTTCTAGAAAAATATATGAAAATGGGGACGAAATGAATGAGAAAAGAAGTTCATTTGCCTTCAGTATTATGAGAATCTCATCACTGTGTGGCAACATTAGTAATTCATATTAACTTAACTATTTTTCCTTGGAGCTTCACAATATATTATAGAGATATTGAAGAGAACATTAGTTGTATTTTTTTTTTTTTTTTTTTTTTTGCTGGAGGAAAGCTGTGCCACATGTTTAGGGAAACATGTACACTTCATTTCTTAAAATGGCACTGCAAGGTGAAAACAATAGACTGATGATTACTCCAAAAATAAATTTTAGCCACATCCATATACCACACGACTCAAATTTTTTTAGCTTCCCCAAATTTTTACCTTTGCTTTGAAAGGAGAATGTGATGATTATCTAAGTAGAATTTGCTTAAGTGGAATTTTTTAAGCTCAGCTTTTCTGTGCTTTGGCTATAGCAGATGTCCCTTATTTATGCCTGTCCAATAGGAATGCCCGCTTATGAGAGGGACCCATCTCTAGTGTTGTAGTTTTAGTGATGAATCTACACTCAGCTGCAGAGGGGGCATGTGTCTTAGGTCAGCACAATCAGTGTGCATTCCCTTTCACAATGATTACTGAAGGAATCACCCAATGACAGCTAAACAGAATTCATCAACATTAACCCAAGAAAGCTAGAAGGACCTCTGCATATCTTTCAAAGGGGTGGTGGATGGAAACATTTTGAGAAATCTGTCTTAATTTCACAGAAATGAAACCTGCTAAGAAGGAAGCACAATGGTGGGATAAAAGAGAAAGAAACACACAAAGACAAAGGGTTTTGATGTTATGAATGACCAAACTAATGTCAACATAGCAAATACTTAAAGTGAAGAAATTGAATTTGATTGAAACTAGAAAGGTTGAATTTATCTTTCTGGCCTTCTATAATTGATAAAATATTAACTAATATATTTGTTATATTGCTTAAATGTGAGCTTTAATGTGAGCTTTTAAAAATGTATCTTTATTGTTGAGAGTATTACAGATGTCCCCCATTTTTCTCCCGTTACCCCTTCCATCCCACACGAGGCCTTCCCCACACTATTGTCTGTGCCTAGATCATGTGTATGTGCATATAGGTTCTTTGGTTAATCTCTTCCTGCTGGGCATTGCATAAAAACTGAAGTCAGTACCTTATTGGGCTGCAAGTTATTTCAAAAAATGCTTTATTTATTTGGCTAATGTTACTTGCCATTTAGTTCCTTCTACAAGATGTAATTGTATGATAGTTCTGCTTCTATGTTTTCCTCTTTGGTAGTGAAACATAAAACATTTTCTCTCAATTAATCAAACTGCAACATTATCAAAATTTTAACATACAGAGTGGGAAATTTTCACACATCTCAATAACTATTTTGGACACTTGCAGTTAAGCACATTAAGAAGCTTATTAGTGGAAACTTGTGGAATGAGCCTCAATTAGTAAATTAGACTGTATTCATTACACTGCACCAAATGCTCATTAACAGATTGTTTGATTTTTTTTTCCCCTGCCCATGATAGGGGGGAAAAAAGAAAGAAGAAAGCATGGGGAGTGAGTTTGCCCTAACAGCAATATGGAAATGAAGTCACATGATGGTCCTTTTGCTACCAGCTGTGTGGAGTAAAAAAATAAATAAATAACACTTGTAGCTTTGTTTGGAGCTCAGTATTGGGAGGATGGACTCCAGGCCACTAAGGACACCATTTGGCATATTTTTTTTTACTTTTTTTTTTTAAAGAGTCTATTTCCAGGAAAAACAGAACTCATCAAACAGCTCATTTTGCTTGAAGGATACCCTGATGATCTTGCCAGATCTTTTTTAGGATGCGTGGCAATCCAGGATGCTTCCTTACAAATCCCCCAGCTCCCTTCTTCCCTCAGAGACAGAATTCCATGGCTGCCTAATGGCTCTGGCCTTCCCAGCTCCCTCCTCATTTGGTCTCACACCGGCCTTTCCTCTAAAGGCTCTTCATGTTTATTTCCATCTTGGTGTCTGCTTCTTGGATGATTCATCCTAACACAATAAGCAAAGAAGTTTATCACACACACACGCACACACATGGTTTCTGGGACCCCATAGTTATGCATAGTCTATAACTTTGGTCGTGATGGTAGCAATGATGATCAGGAGAGAGAGCAACACAGCTTCACCATGCCCTTCCCTGGGAGGCTAGGGTGGTGACCTCAAACTTGCTGGGTGGTGGGGGAGTTCAAAGAGAACTCAAGTTAGAGCTGGACACTAAAGGTCATAGACCCTTTAGCTGTTTCTTGCAATGGTGATATGTGGTTTTATTGTCTTCTTCCAAGAATAAACAATAAAACAATAAATTCTTTTTTAAAACTTAGCTTTTAATGAGAATTGCTCTTAGTGTATAAATGTAAAG
>PVJC01020396.1:0-29219 GCA_004026665.1 Murina feae
TCCACATTGTCCCTGTTCTCAAGTTCTTTATTTGGATGTATCTCTTGGTAGTATTTGTTTATCAAGAAGTTTTTCAAGTTGTGCCAAGAAGAGGCATAAGGAAGGTGGGGTGGAGGGCAGACATTTGCCTAGTATCTGCTAGGCAAATGTAGCTTCAAAAACCCCCATGCCTTTTCCCAATCCAATTGCTAGCCCCAAACCCTTTCTTTTAGAAATTCTAGAACCACCATTGCCCATAGGTATTTGAATCCTTGATGTTTTGTGAGTTTTCAAACATCAACATGTTGCCTTTATACTCAGCTCTTCACTCACTAGCTGTGGTCTTGGTTAATTTACTTACCTGTTTTGAACCCTGGCTTCTCATTTGTAAAATGGAGACTGTAATTCCTGCCTCAGAGAATAGTTGTGAGGTCAAGACTAGGCCTAACTGCTCGACAGATATTATTCCCTTTCTTCCTCTTTCCCCCATTTCCTCCCTTCCCTTTTCTTCAGGTAGATGCAAATGATCCTTTGCCTGCTGCCCCAACACCCCAAATACACAGTGGTCCAAGACCCTCGTTCTTGCAAAGCCAGGCAGACGCAGAAGCAAGCCTCAAACCCAGGCAGATGGCCACCAGGCCTGCTCTTCCTTGAGGGGTCCAAGTGCTGAGCCTCCCCCCCATGTCCTGGTTGGGACAGTAGCTACTGTCACCTTCCTGGCGCTCACAATTGCTAATCTTCCAGACAACAGGAGCCCCGTGCAAGCGGATAACCTTCTCCGCAGGCTTTAGCTGGCAAGGGAATCTGTCTTGAAGCAGTAACGTCTATCAGGGGAGAAAACGTAAGGTACCGTCACCTCTAACCTCAATAAAAGCACGTTACGCTCCAGTACCTTCCGGTGAACCGGCAGCTTGACATTTTGTTTGATGGGACTTGTTCACGATCGAACGTGCTGCTGCCTTCACGGAAAAGGCCAAGCTGCCAGACAGGTTTCTCCTTCCCCACCTCCTGGACGGCGAGTTACGAATGCAAGACTTGGCGGTAGAACTAAAGGGAGGGACACCGGGGAAGCCTGCCGAGGCTGCACGACTGCTTGTAGACAAAAATTTAAAGCAAATCTTAGAGTCAGTAATGTGTGCAGCCCTCATACTTCATATGATTCTAGCTGTTGTGAAAATAATATAAGAGAATGCAAGATAGGAAAGACCTGCTTCAGTCAACTGTGGCAGCTGCAGTGGAACATTAGGTAGTTGTTAAAAAGGACTCAAGTAGAGCCGTGTGCTCTGCTGTGAGAGGCTCCCATTATTTTGTCAAGTAAAGGTTACAAAGCACCACATGCAGTGCATCGTTTTACGTAAAACTGTGTGTGTGTGTGTGTGTGTGTGTATGATACGGAAGGATGTTCACCGCAGTGCTTAGCACGGTTGCCCGTGATGGTGAGATTTCAGGGTACCTTGTGCTTTTGTTTTACTTCGAATTTTTTCCACAACGAGCATATGTAATTTTTAGAAAAAGCTATCTTCATTTAAACAGAAAGAGCAGACTGTTTGCTTCGCATTCTCTCCTGATGAAGCCACTCACACCCACTACCTGCGGCTAGGAAACCTCAGGCAGGGCCTTCCTCACAGGCTGGTGGCTGAGGGTGAAATCACAGGAGCTGTCGGGTCCTCTGGAACGTAAGCTGACGGAAACCTTTCCTCCCTAAGAAAGGAAATGTGAGGTAGGGGAGTGAGCAAGTCTCAGTCACTGGCTCAGGTCGGACTCCTAAACCCATTCAGTAGCTGAGATGGGGCTGCCCGCTGGCCGCTCTAGAGGCACGTGGCACGTGAGTGTGTGAGCCACAGACATCTTATAGCTGGTTCCAACTGTCTGACTTTGGGCCCGTGTCCTTGCTTGGTAATCGGGGGAGAACTGTGCTCACTCTAGGGCTGCGGTGACGATCCCTAAGTAGAGGACACCAGGGTCCTGGTGCAGGGGCAGCGCGCAGTGGGCCTGAGCAGGTGGTGGTTCCTTCCCTGAAGGAGAGTGTTCGAGGCCTGTGAAGTCAGAGGTGGGATAATGCCGCAAACTTGGACGCAGGTGGTTTGCTACTTTCGTAGGCAGGTATTTGATTGTTTCTTTAAAAAGCCTGTAAGTTTTTGGCGCTTCTTCACAGAATAAAACACAAACGACTGCTGGCATACATAACTGTAACCCACAGAGATGTGGCCCCACCCCTTCTGCCCACCTCTCAGGCCTCCTTAAGGGGACACAGCTGCCAACACACAGGGCAGACCAGCAGTCACACTGACATCAGACCACTTGCTGGGCAGCCCCCAGAATTATAGGGATGTTTAAACATGCTTTTTGCTGTTGGAGTCTCAGCTGGTCTCTTGTTCTTCACAGTATCGTTTTGTCGATTTGCAACCCTGGACTTCGGTGATGAAACAGAAGGACCAACAGGAGGAAGAAACGGCCTCGGAGACCGGATGCTGCTCTCTGACACGGGCAGACAGTCAGATTCTACTGCCAATAGGCAACTTCGTTAAAATGGGCCAGAGGCTGCCCCGTTAGATGCCAGTGACAGCTGGCACGTCTGGTGTTTTATGTTCCACAGGCCCTGTTCTCAGAACCCGACACTCATGGGCTCATTCAGGTCTCTGCGTGAGGGAGGTACTCATCTGGCTTCCATCTTAGAGAGAGAAACTGTGCTGAGAGCCAGGGACTTACTGGCCCAAGGGCACACATGGGCCAGAAGCTACTGCATCCGAGTAACAACTGTTTCTATAGCAAATGGCATGGTTCACGGTCTCTCAATGTGACCTATCTGAGCCTCACACTTACCCTGAGAGATGCGCGTGCATCTCACGTGGTAAACAGGAGGCTGCAGCTCAAGGTGAGGGACCTGCCCACAAAACCCGTTATGAGAGGAGCCCAGGTTTTCAGATCCTGAGATCTTTCATGAACGCGGGGGGGTCTGTGAGTTCTTTGTGAATAAATGTTTTTAAATTTAATGATAGTCTCACAAAAAACCTTTAGAAATGAAAATTTGCAATTTGAAGGATATTTTTAGAGAACAGGCTTTGGTTTTTGGTTTTTATTAATCCTCACCCAAGGATATTTTCCATTGATTTTTAGAGAGAGTGGAAGTGGGCTGGGGGGGGGAGGGGGGCGGCGAGCGGGAGACAGCCAAGAAAGAAACATCGGTGGGAAAGAGAAATGGTGTGTTGCCTCCTGCATGTACCCAGACTGAGGCTGGGGATCAAGCCTGCAACTGAGGTAAGTGACCTTGACTTCAAGGGCACCCACAACCCTTGTCTGCAGGCCAACACTCTGTCTTCTGAGTGAACCCGGCCAGCGCCATCTCAGTATTCTTTTGAGCCTGTGGGAATCTTTTCCTTTAAAAGGGGGTCATTCTCCACCACATTTGAGAAACTGGGCTTTATCCTTTCACTGGGTGACATGGATTTTTAAAAAAATATTCAGTTCTTTTTTTTTTAAACTCTCCAGGTGATATCGCAAGAAGCTGAACTAAGCAGAGCTATTTGGTTTGAGGTGGTTGCTCAGCTGTTTGATACAGATCAGGAACCCAAGGCGCAGCTTTCAAGGTTTAATGCAGAGGCCACAGGGCCCTGCCTAACGGATCTTTCTTAAGAGGTGGCTGTTCTACTGAGGAGCACCCTTTTCTGGGAGGACCAGGCTGGCCAGGCCACCAGAGTGCCAACTGCCACGAATGCCAGGAGAGGTCCTTGGCAGCCAGCAGAGAAGCTGGTTCTAGTGACAGAGTGGTGCAGTCGGGAAGCTTGTGAAGTTCCGCGTCTTTGCTCAAGGCTAGGAGACTCACTTCTAGGAAGGCTGAGGATGAGCTAGGTAGGTACTCCCGAGTCCTGAGATGAAAATCCAGATGAAACAATGACTTATTCATTAGAAACACGCAATTTTGTCTTAAAATCTTGCTCTAAACGGTCATTTTACAATGAACCTTACTTACATGTGAAAGTCCTTTTACAGCTTTACAGAGGATGTGCTTGCACCTTACACAGTTTGACACGTGTAGGTAAGAAGGACAGATGAGAAATTGGAGGTGCAGCTACTTTGGTGGAGTAAGTCAAGGTCACCTGCAGGTGGAGGCAAGCCTTGGGCCAGCTCACTCTCCCTTCTAGCTCGTCATGTGTGCTAACAGCCGTCACAGTATATGCTTTGTTAGCTTACAGTTTTATTTTTAAAGGAAACATTCACATAATTGAGAAGCAGCTAAATTCCCTAAACTACGCTCATGGAAAGCCTCTGGCTCCACAGAGCCCACAGGAAGGCAGTGCCGTCTGCCTTGTGGCAGTTGAATGAAACTGCAGACAGCACCCAGGGGGAAGTGAACAGTGTCACAGGCTGGAAACGCAACCCTGTAAATTCATGGCGAATGTCACGCATTTACCGGGAGAGGAAAACCTCTTAAAAGACCCTTCTTTATCGGTTTTATTTTTTGTATCTTTGAGAAGAATCAATCTTATTTCATAATCCTTGTGAAACGCCACAGAAGCCAGGGGCATAGGGTTCAGCCATGCTCTCATGGACTGACCGTCTCCAGGCGGAGTCTCCTTAGATAACCTGGAACTTACCAGACAGTTCAACAGGGTGGAGCTGGGAGAAGCCAATCTTTTTCCTGCCTCTAGATTTGAGCCCGTTTTGCATGACCGTTTTTATTTTTGCTTTCATATGAATTGAACTCTTATCTTTATCCATTTAAAACAAACTAGAATTTATCTTAAAGAATTAAATGCAGAGAACAGCTCCGGTGGGAAGGCATCTTCACTTAGGGCCACACCACCTAAGACACACGCATGCCGACTCTGCCTGCTCAGGAGAGACAGGAGGAGAAGCCGAGTGTGCGTGCTGCCCACACGTTCTGCAGTTGTAAAAGGAGTAGGAAGTAGAGACAAAAAAACTGTGGAATTAAGGACGTTTGTAACGGCCCACCCTAGAATGAAAAGGGCTGGTTTCAAGCTTGATACATAAACATATGTCTACTCCTCTCTCCATCACACAGTTACTGCAAACATCACAGAAAGCAGAATGACTTGCAGTAAAAGGAAAGCTCTTTTTTTTTTTTTTGTATTTTGAAGTTATTTATTACATGTTCTTACAAGCTAATATTCCCCTCCCTTTGACCTTCCCCAACCCCCAGTGCCTTGTGTCTATTAGTTATGCTTACATGCATGCATAAAAGTCCTTTGGTTGATCTCCCCCCACCCCCATCCTCCCCGGCCTTCCTGCTATAGTTTGACAGTCTGTTTGATGCTGCTCTGCCTCTGTATCTATTTATGTTCATCAGTTTATAATGGTCTTTATTATCCATAAATGAGTGAGATCATGTGGTATTTTTCTTTCACTGACTGGCTTATTTCACTTAGCATAATGCTCTCCAGGTCCATCCATGCTGTTGCAAATGGTAAAAATTCCTTTTTTACAGCAGCATAGTATTCCATTGTGTAGATGTACCACAGTTTTCTAATCCATTCATCTGTTGATGGGCACTTAGGCTGGGAAAGCTCATTTTTGTGTGCCGGAATGCTTCTGTGTTCAAGTCCAGAGTTCAAAATCGGTCAGTTTTCATGTGTTCAACCTGCCTTTTTGTCCCTATACCACACCAATAAGTTTCTCCTAACTCTGCTCCTAACTACCACCTAGTTTTATTTCATGAATTATGGTACCCAAATGAGCTGACTAATGTGCTTTTGTCAGTCTGAGTTAAGTCCTTTGCTGGCCACACACAGAATTTAGAAACTGGGTACATGACTTGGCCTTGAAAACTGGAGTAACTTCTTGACAACACACAGGTCGGGGCCAGGAGGGCCGGGCTCCATGCTTGGTCACCAGACGCCCGGTCGTGCCCTGAGAGCAGTTTCCAGTTGCTGCAGCATGAAGGTCAAGCTTCTCACCAAGGGGACAGGGTAGGTCCATTTGCTTTGCTCAGCCTCTCTGTTGAATATTCAAGACATCTGGAATTTCTACTTCCTGCCAGAAACACTGCATCAGGTGGACTATTGGGGCTAATATTTTAGTGTCTTCACCATGTATGGGCCTTGTAACCGGTAGCCAATCTTCCTGTAATAATTCCTGGTGCCAACCCCTGTGAAGAAGCAAAAACTATAAAAGTAAGAATGTCTACTATGCATAACTGTAGCAACCCTCGAAAGCCACCAAACACTCCCCTCCCCCACTCACAGACCACACTGCGTTTCAGATTGAATCTAATAAGTTTGGACCATTTCTATTATTTTGAACTCAAGCTGCATTAAAATACAGAAACTGTCTTTCAGAGCCTGCGTATGTGAGATGTCTTCACTCCAATGAAGCCCAGCAGCAGTACGCTTTCTAGGAAGCTGAGACACAAGAGGTGCGGGAAAAGGGGTTTCCACAGAGCGCCAGGAGCAAAGGTATGCTGCACTTTACTCCCAGGGCCTCCACACTCCTCTGTGAGCGACAACTTCAGCAAAATATCATCACTCACATTAAATTAATGCAACTTGATTTCATTTGTCTTACAGTTTCGTTTGTATTAATTGACAGATTTATTTTGATACATGATCAGTATAAGCACCTAGGGTTTATACCGGTTTTATGTTTGCAAACACTGAAGAACATTAGCTAATTTAAGGCTATCCAAAGTACAACACAATCAAGAAGCTGAGCCCATAGGAGGATAAAACATGGCTTATGTAATGTTCTCTTAGAGGGTGGTTAAGAGAATGGACTTTTGGTCAGTCAGAGAAGGCCCGGACCTGTCATTTTATCGTCTGCAATAATGTACCTACGTGTTAAGGATGCTGAGTATTCGATGAGGCAGTCCATGGAATGTAATTAGTCTAGAGCCTAGAAAAGGCCAATTCTTCAGAAACATAGGCTGTTATTGTTTTAAAGCTTTTCACGATCTACTATCTGATTATATTTCCATCTTCTGCAACTACTCTCTCCTTAAACACTATGCTCCAGGCTGGAGTGAAATTTTAATTTTTCTAAGTTCCTGTGAGTGTCTGCCTCTTTCCTCATGTTGTTCCCCCTGGCAAATTAACCACCTCAGGAGGGAGTTGTGGGCACCTACAATTTCTAGCCCTTGGGTTAGAAGCACAGGTAGCAACCTAGTCTCGTGACTGGAATCTGAAGTGGAAGCAGTCTTGTGGGACTGAGCCCGTCAGCTGTGAGATCTGACATTACCTCCAAGGAGGTAGCGTCGGAATTGAGCTAAACTACAGGACACCGAGCTGGTGTTGCAGAATTGCCTGATGTGCGGAACCCAACATGCCATGGGTCAGCAGTGTGGTAGTATTCAGAGTTTCCCCTTACAGTGCTTTCCCCTCCACAATGGACCGTGACGGCTGGCCTGCCTCTATGCAGGGTAAGCCATATGCAGCGTGATCAGTATTGTGCATGAAATCAAGTTAACTGTTAGTTCTCCCAAGTCTAGCCTGAACATTTGCTATTTAGGCTCACCCCTTCAAAAATCTTCTGGTACTAAATGGAACTGATGCAATGGTCACCCTTTTAATCCAAGGATTGCTGTTACTCATAACCTTGTACACTATCACCTTGTCTTTGATTCTAATCATTACTTCTGTTCAACATTGTGGCTTGGGCTAGCGCAGGGAGAAGACATGAATAATGTGTCAGGCAGTAGAGCTCAGACCACTGAATACAGGAAGACTTCTCAAAACCCTCAGAGGAGTATGGACACTTTATCAGAGCCTCTATCCATCAGCATATCCTATGACCCAGCATTTACACTGTCAAGTGAAAAGAAGAATTCTTACATCCAACAAATGACATGTTATTCATAGCATCCCCAAAATCTATCAATAAAATAGGTAAATTGTGGTATTTTAAAAAAATGGAATACTTTGCAGCAATGAAAAATGTACAGCTATCTGCAACAACATGGGTGAATATCATACCTTGTTTTGCATGAAAGAAACCAGATATAAAAGATTCTATTGCCCTGGCCAGTTTGGCTCAGTGTATAGAGGGTTGGCCCAAGGGTTTAAATCCTTGCCCTGGCCAGGGCGCATGCAATCGATATATTTCCCTGTCTCTCTTCCCCCACCCCCACATCTCTAAAAATGAATGGAAAAAATAACCCTGGGTGAGCATTAAAAAAAAAAAGCCATCAGATAAAACTAATTTTATGGTGACAGAAATTAGAACATTGGTTACATTTGGAAGATAATATGGACTGCGAGTTCCCAAAATGTATCTTGATCTGAATTAGTTACATGGGAACATGCA
Source organism: Murina feae (assembly GCA_004026665.1). Classification (NCBI taxonomy): domain Eukaryota; kingdom Metazoa; phylum Chordata; class Mammalia; order Chiroptera; family Vespertilionidae; genus Murina; species Murina feae. Next base: position 8,236 of record PVJC01020396.1, read on the forward strand.
CAAACTAAGTGGTACACTTAAAATGTATTTTACTGCATGTATGTTATATCTTAATTTAAAAAATTCACATCCACTTAATGCAGCTTTCAAAACATACTGAAACCTCTACTTGCCCAAAGAATTCCATGAAAGAAGGCAGGAGGAGCAGGAAGGAGGCAGATGGTTGAGAAATCACTGTCAGAATGATCGCTCTACCACACAGAAGCCCCTGGAGTCAATTCAATGCAGTGCTTTCCGCTATAGAGTCCTACCTGCTAGAAATGATTCTTCCACTTCCCCTTCTCCCACTTGAAATTCCACCTTCAAACTGAACTAGGCTCATAACAGCATTCCATAGAGAACAGGAACGTCAATGTTAAAAGCCGACTTTTCCTCACCTTCAGTTACAGGTAGACCCTATTAGCATGGGCATGTGAGACTAAGGGTTTTGATCACAGGAGAGACATGACTGACTTGTATTTGAAAGAGATCAGTGTGACTGCTGTGTTAAGAACAGAATGAAAGCTCCAAGAGGTCAGGGAGTTTGATCCGTTCTAGACATGGAGGAACTGCTAAAATAGGAACAATAATACCCGGCACATATTTAAGGACTCCAATATATATGTATTTTTCAATGAATAAGTGATCAAGGGCAGAAACAGGGAGACCGGTTAACTGGGATAATCTAGGAAGATATGGAAGTGGCTCAGATCAAAGTCACGGTGGTGAAAAGTAGGTGGAGTCTAGAAACATTTTTAAGGCAGAGTTAAAAGGAAATAATTTGTTGCTGTATATACGGTCTGACATAAAGAGAGGGGTCCAAAATGACCCACAGGTTTTTGGCCTGAGTAACAGAAGGGTTTGGAGAAAAGAAAACTTGCCACTTACGAGACTGGAAAGACAGAGAGGTAGGGGTGTAGGAGGACATCAGGAACTTGGTGTTGGCCTTGCTGCTGCTGAAATGGCTGTTAGATATTCAAATGCAGATGTTGAGCAATACGTGACTTTGGAAGTCTTAAAAAGAGAGATGGAGAAAGATGGTCTCTTCTCATGGCTGTTGTGTTGGAAAGTAATTTCTGCAGGGGGCAGATGCCTTGCAAGGGGACCTGCCTGAGGATGAAATAGATGTGTGGAGGATGGCAGAGTAGGCAGAGGAAGACAACCTGGGTCTCTTATTGCTACTGCTGAAACCATGAATTCGCCCAACCCTGAAGCAACTCTAATGATGAAGTTGTTATGAAATAATGTTTCCCATTTGGTTTAAGCCATTTTGGGGGGTAATTTTTTGTACTGTGGTAAAATAGATAACATTTACCATTTTAACCATTTTCAAGTGTACAGTACAGTGGTATTAAGTACATTTGCATTACGGTAAATGTACTTAATCCCAATCCTTCTCCCCGTCCATCTTTGGCAACCACCATTCGACTTTCTGTCCCTATGAATTTGGTTACTGTAGGAACCTCTTGTAAGTGGGATCATACGTATTTGTCCTTTTGTGACTGGCTTATTTCACTATATCTTCAAGTTTCCCCCACGTTGACTTTACACCATTTTGAGTTTTCTATTACTTACTGGAAATATTACACTGGCATGTAAACTTGAGGGCAGCAACTGATAAACACATAAGGTTATGTCACCATTTAAAATCAGAATTTAGCCCCGGCTGTTATACAGTGGTTAGAGTGGCAGCCAGCACACCAAAGGGTCATGGGCTTGATTTGATTCCAAGTCAAGGGCCTGTAGCTGGGATATAGGTTTGATCCCTGGCTCCGGTCTGGACACATGTGGGAAACAACCAATTAATGTATCTCTCTCTTCCCTTCTGTTCTCTTTAAGGATCAATGGAAAAATAGCATTGGGTGAAGATTAAAAAAAAAAATAATTTGAGAGGGGGTAAATCAGACTATGCTACTCTCCTATTTAAAATTGCTAATGGTGAGTCCCAAGATAAAGCTCAAATTCCTCAGCCTGATATACATGCCCAGTCTGGCTTGCCCTTCAGCTTTAGTTCCTGCCACAAATGACCTTTCCCTATCCAAAAAGAAGCTGGGATCCATAACCCCCTCTCGCTGCCAGCTGGTCTATTGTTTTGGTATTCATGCTGTGCTTTATTTCACTTTGGAGGGCACCTCCATGCTGTCCACCTCCTCTCCTAGAATTAAGTTCTTTAAAGTCAATGATGTCCATCATTAGGACTTAGCACAGGGTCTAGCATGTAATCAACATGCAGTAAGTGCTTGCACATTTCCTGCCCAGGCACACCACGTTTATTGTGCTGCACTTTAAGTGAACTTCCCGGAGACTGTGTTTTCATCAACACTGAGGCAAAGTCCTCCACCAGCAAAAAGATTGTGACTCGCTGAAGGCAGGTGAATTAACACCATTAAAATGTCCACACTACCCAAAGCAATATATAGATTCAGTGCAAACCCTATAAGGGACTAACGGATTTTTTTCACAGAACTAGAACAAATAGCCAAAATAATCTTGAGAAAGAAGAACAAGTTGGCTGTATTATGCTACCTGGTATCAAACTATCCTACAGGCTACAGTAAGCAAAACAGCAAGGTACTGGCATAAAAACACACACACAGATCAATGGAACAGAATAAGAACCTAGAAATTAACCTCAACCTCTATGCTCACTTAATCTATGACAAAGGAGGCAAGAATATACACATATACAAGGGAGTAAAGATAATCTCTTAAATAAATAGTGTCAGGAAAACGAGACACACGCAAAAGCATGAAACTGGACCACTTTCTTTTATCACATGCAAGAATAAACTCAAAATGGATTTAAGACAAATCTAAGACTTGGAATTATAGAAGAAAACAGGCAGTAAACAATCTCACATCGCTCTTCTATAGCTAAAAATATGTGTTACTATCTCCTTGGGAAAGGGAAACAAAAGAAAAAAATGTTTGATATTGAACTACAGAGCTTTTGCACAGCAAAGAAAATCATCAACAACAAAAAAATGACAACCGACTGAACGGGAGAAGATAGTCACCAATGATACATATGATAAGGACTTAATATTCAAATATTTAAGGAACGCATACAACTTAACACCCAAAAAACAATCTGACTAAAAAATGAGCAGAGAAACTCAAAACCGATGTTTCTCCCAAGAGGACATACAAATAGCCAAGATACATATTAAAAGATGTTCAAAAATCACTAATCATCAGGGAAATGCAAATTAAAACCACAATAAGGTATATCACCCGACACCTGTCAGAATAGATATCATCAATAAGTTAACAAGTGTTGGAGAGGATATGGAGAAAAGGGAATCCTTGTGCACTGTTAAATAAAATGGTGCAACCACTATGGAAAACAGTATGTAAATGCCCCCCAAAATTAAAAATAGAACTACCATATGACCTAGAATTCCACTTCTGGGTCTTTAAAGAAATCTGAAACACTTATTTAAAAAGATATCCTCCCCTATGTTCACTGCAGCATTATTTACAATAGCCAAGATATGGAAACAACCTAAGTGCCCATTAATAGATGATGGATAAAGAAGATGTGGTACAATATGTACAATGGACTATTACTCAGCTATAAAAAATAAAACCTTCCCATTTGTGACAACATGGAAAATACCATCTGATTTCATTTTTATGCAAAATCTCAAAAACAAACTAAATGAACAAACAAAACAGAAATAAGCTCATAGATAGAGAACAAACTGATGATTGCCAGATGGGAGGGAGTTTGAGTGAAAAAGCATGAAAAGATTAAAAAATATAAATTGCCAGTGACGGGAATGTAAAGTACAGCAGAGGAAACATGTCAATAATCTTACCTAATAACAGACAAACATGTAAATTGACTGTCCCTCTGCTACACTGACCAGCCATTCAGGAGAGTATGCAAATTAACCCAACAAAGATGGTGGTTAATTTGCATATGTAGGCACAAAGCAGCGGCGCGAAAACTGAAGGCTCCGGCCAGAGCAGCGAAGGCCTGGGTCCTGGGTGCCAGAGGAAAACCAATGCTGGCAGCCAGGGGAAGGGAAGGCCTCTAGTATTGTAATAACTCTGTATGCTGTCAGATGGCTACTAGACTTACCGGGGTGATCACTTTGTAAATTATATAAATGTCTAATTACTATTGTACACTTAATACTAATATGATATTGCATGTCAACTGTACTTTAAAAACCCTAAAGACTATAAAAAAAAACTACTAGATTTAATAAATGAATTTGGCAACATAGCAGGATACAAAATTAACACCCAGAAATCTATGGCTTTTTTTATACACCAATAATAAAATAACAGAGAAACTAAGAAAACAATCCCATTTACCATTAAAACAAAAAAAAAATAAGATACCTAGGAATAAACTTAACTAAGGAGGTAAAAAATCCTGTACTTGGAAAACTACAGGATGTTGAAAAAAGAGGTAGAGGAAGACATAAATAGAAGAATATACCATAAATAGAAGAATAGAAGAATGGACTGGCAGAATCAATATCATTAAAATGTCCATACTACCCAAAGCAATCTATAGATTCAATGCAATCCCCATTAAAATACCAATGGCATATGAAAGGCCTATAACTAACTCCCCCAAAATTTATATGGAATAAAAAAGGACCCCAAATAATGACAGCAATCCTGAGAAAGAAGAACAAAGTTGGGGGGATCACAATACCAGGTATCAAACTATACTATAAAGCCACTATTCTCAAAACTGCCTGGTATAGGCACAAGAACAGACATATAGACCAATGGAATAGAATAGAGAACCCTGAAATCGACACAAAACACTAAGCTCAATATTTGACAAAGGAGGCATGAACATACAATGGAGTCAAGACAGCCTCTTCAATAAATGGTGTTGGGAAAATTGGACAGATACATGCAAAAAAATGAAAACAGACCACCAGCTTACACCATACACAAAAATAAACTCAAAATGGATAAAGACTTAAATGTAAGATGGGAAACCATAAAAATCTTACAAGAATCCACAGGTAGCAATATGTTTACTGATATAGCTTCGAGGGCAATGGAAACTAAGGAGAAAGTAAACAAATGGGACTACATTAAAATAAGCTTCTGCACAGCAAAAGAAACCATCAACAAAACAAGACAACATACTGCATGGGAGAACATATTTGCCAATGTTACATCCAATAAGGGTTTAATCTCCAACATTTATAGGAACTCGTTCAACTTAAAAGGAAGACAATACATTAAAAAAATGGACAAAGGACCTAAATAGACACTTCAAAACTGGACATATAGAAAGCCAAGAGACATATGAAAAAATGCTCAATGTCACTAATCATCCGAGAGATGCAAATCAAAAAGACAATGAGGTACCGTCTCGCACCTGTCAGAATGGCTATTACAAACAAGCTAGAGCCTGATGCACGAAATTCATGCAAGGGGCTCGGCCCCTGAAGCTGTGGTGACCTGCCTCGGCCCTCACAGCCCTGGCTTCATCCGGAAGGTCGTCTGGAAGGAAGTCCAATCATTAGGCTTTCTTAGCATATTACTCTTTTATTATTATAGATGACAAGTGCTGGCGAGGATGTGGAGAAAAAGGAACCCTCGTGCACTGATGGTGGGAATGCAGACTGGTGCAGCTACTGTGGAAAACAGTATGGAGTTTCCTCAAAAAATTAAACATGGATCTCCCTTTTGACCCTGTGATCCCACTTCTGGGAATATATCCTAAGAAACCAGAAACGCCAATCAGAAAGGACATATGCATCCCTATGTGCATAGCAGCACAATTTATAATAGCTGAGATTTGGAAATAGCCTAAGTGCTGATCCGTAGATGGATTAAAAACTGTGGTACATCTACACAATGGAATACCATGGTGCTATAAAAAATGAATTCTTACCATTTGCAACAGTATGGATGGACCTGGAGAGCATCATGCTAAGTGAAATAAGCCAGTCAGAGAAAAATAAATATCACATGATCTCACTCATTTGTGGAATATAATGAACGTAAATTGATGAACAAAAATAGATCCAGAGAGAGGGAAGGCAGGGGAGGGTCGTGGAGTGGTTAAGAGATCAAACAAAGGACTTGTATGCATGCATACAAGCATAACCAATGGACACAGACAGTGGGGGGGGTGAGGGCATGTGCTGGGGAGTGGGAGCAGTCAGGGAGAGGTCAATGGGGGAAAAAGGAGACACATGTAATACTTTACACAATAAAGAATTTAAATTAAAAAGAACATACTTTACCGTTGTCCCTTAAATAATTAGGTTTGACCTGCACAAACAGGTGTTGTTCAAGGGGCAGCTGTAGTTTGGATCTGCAGTTGGGGGTGGACGGCTGACTTGGTTAGACAATGATTTTCGACTGTGCAGGTGGGTGGTCAGTGCCCCTAACATCCGCGTTGTTCAAGGGTCAACAATACTTCCCAAAACGAGTCACAACCTACACCTGTCTAGCACAAACAGCAGCAGCGGTGAGAGAGAAGCAGTTCCCATGCCTTACATGGGACTAGACAGCTGCTAGATAACCAGAGTGCAGTGACCGAGAGAGCCCTGACTTCCCGGGCTTGCCGGTTAAAAGCATGTTCTTATTGGGGCATAACTAGGTAAGGATTCCAACCGAGCATCCAGGTGCCCTGAGCCCAGAGCTAGCACCAACTTGAGAGGCACTGGGGCTTTTTGAAGTTTCCTTTCGGCTTATTTCTGAGTTCTCGTCCTTGTTCTCATCTTTTCAGAAACGTGCCGCAGCACTGATGGAAAGTCTATTTCCGGACCCTTTGGGAAGCTTTAAACATTTTGGGGAAAGATGTTTGATCTCCAGCCAGTCTGAACTCCAACCTCTTTTTACTTTATTTCTTTGTGCCTCTTGCTTTGGAAGAAGAAGAAGAAGAAGAAAAAAAGACTCCCCCATTTCTACAATCTACAGAGCAGGCTGGCAAAAGTATTAGTGTTGTTAGCCCCTGAGAAAGGAACACCCATCCCCTGGGCTGGATGGAGACCACATTCTACCTCCTCTCCATGCTTTTCGGGCTTCTAGACAGCCCTGGTCACAGTAACTTTCCTTTTGTTAGCCAGCCAAGAAAAAGCACTTCTGTGACACAGCTGACGTCAGCCAACCTCCTGGACTGACGTGGGCAGGCTGTCTCAGAGGCCTCAGCGTAACGCTGCTCCTGCCCTTGAGGAGAGACGCGCGGGTGTACAAGCGACCATGTTCTCCACTTGATGGCCTGTGTGTGTTCTGCTGGCCCCTGGGCGGGGGAGTGGGCAGAAGGTCACCCGTGCAGCACTCCTCAGGGGCTCTATCAGCAGAGGCAACAGTTGCTAGAGCACCGAGGGCAGGAGGAGTGAGGCAGATCCTCCAAGTTGCCTAACCCACAACCAGAATCTGCCTGTATCGCGGGGGTGGTGGTGGGGGGGCCTTTTCTCTCCTTGGAGGCAGGATGAACACTTTTATCTTCACTACTTTACCAAAATGAGATAAGGTGGAAAGAATACCTTGACATATGCTTAGAGTGATATTCTGAGACTGGGTTTTAGTGACCAGCCTGTTTTTCCCTTCCCGGTCTCCACCTCTGCCCAGGACATAAATCTCTTTTTGGGAGAAAAGAACAAACCTTTCTATGTATGTATAAAGTTTAGATATTAAGAATTAAGTTATTAAAAGAACAGGTGATACTTCAGCTGCAGGTACCTTGGACAGAATGCAGCCCCTGGCAGAGTGTTAAATTACAGGCTACTGTCCACTCTGATTGGATGACAGGCGTAGAGAGCAGACCTGCACTCGGGGAGAAATCCTCCTTTCCATTCCCCAAGGCTGGCTGCCAGGAGCTGCTGGCCTCCCCCTGAACCTGCGACCAGGAGCTACTGCATTTCTCTAATCCCTTTTCTGTACCAAAAGCCCCAAGCCCCAGCGGTGAAAAAACAACAAAAAGCACCTCTGCTCTGTGCCTGCGTGCCGTCTCTTGGAAAGATGGATACCATCTAAATACTGAGGAAGAAAGGCAAGCACAGAAAATGTAGGTGCCAACTGCTTCTAAGAAGATTAATCAAAGATGAAAACAAAACAAACCTGTTTACTTAAACTCTACTCTGGATTAGGAAACAAAGGGAGAAGCAGGCAAAAGGGGTAAACTAGTCAATGTGGTACCCAAATTGGCTGCAAAGCAACTCTGCTTCTCCACAGCACTATAAGGCCTCTTTCTAAGGGGACAGGTCTAACACCAGAGTAGAGGCTTTTAAAAGAAAAAAAATCAGTCAGGAGGAGGAAGTGAGCCTAAAACCAAACCTGCTTGTGATTCTGACAAATTCATTTAAAAACAAACAAATGGAGCAACAACTGAATAGTTGTTTATACTAAAGTATAAAGCTAGAGGAGGAAGACACTTTTTGAGTAAACACATGGCAAGCACTGAAATTTCAGAGAGAGTTAGATTATAACTCCAGTTCACACGGCCAGTGAGTAGAACTGTAATTCAGACCCAGCCTGCCTGACACCTTGGCTCAGAGTGTTTCTAATGAGCTCGGGCACCTGTGTTACGGAAATGGCTGCTCTGTCCTTAAAACATCAAGTCTGCTCTAGTAACAGCACATCCCTTTCTTTTACCAAACAGAAAGGCCATCTGACCTGTCTTGATCACTTTACCTCCTCCACATGTGTCCAGTTTTTCTCCTTTGTTTATAAATCACTAAATGAAGCAAACACAACGACCTTATTTCCACTTCACTAACGGTTCAGTAAGAAAGAGAAGAATAAGGCATATACAAGGTCTGATAACATAGGTAGGCAATAGATGGAATAATGATGGGAACTAGATCCTAGAGGAAGAGCAGACAAGTCAGGAGTATTTAAGCTTACAGAAAACAAAGTGCTGAAAGGAAATGAATACAAACTCAGAATTCAATACACAGTGAAAACTTCCTTTAAGAATAAAATAAATTAAGGGCATTTTATAGTCAACACTGAAATAATTTGCTACCAGCAGATTATTACTAAAATAAATTGTTTAGGCACAAAGAAAACAATACTTGCAAATTGCCCAAATACCCACTGATAGTAAAACAGATAAATTATTCATGGTCACTTAATATTCACATCATAGACTCCTATACATCAGTGAAAATGAATAATCCACATCACAGAATCCTACAAATCAGTGAAAATGGATAAACTACCTGAAAGATACTGCAAGGACTGAAGAGCGAAGGAAGTGGTAAATATGCCAGTATATCTAAATGAATACTTACTCATTTAAGCACTCATTTAGATATACACATAACAATAGTAATAAGGTCTTGTGGGTTTTTGAAAATGTATCATGTGCACAGAAACTTCAGAAAAGAGGATATCTAAATGGTCAATAAACATGAAAAGGTAGTCAACTAACTTCATCAGTCATCAGGGAATGTAAATTAAAACTACAAAGACGTATTACATACTCATTATACTGAACTGAAAGCTGTGTAAGATGGAGTGAAAACAGATGGTTTAGAGAACTATTCTGCAGACTGTGATAGCTGAACATACATACTCCCTACAATCCAGCCATGACACTCCTCTAGGTATATGTTCCATAGCAATATTTATGGGTCCCAAGATACATTTACAAGAATATTCACTGGAAACTACCCAAATATCCAGCAAAAGTAAAACAGATCAATTATGAGTTATCTGCATAATAGAGTCCTACATAGCCTACATATCAATAAAAATGAGCACAACCACAAGCAATGTGGCTCAATTCAGGTTGCACAAAAGTAGAACAACAACAAAAATACACTATAACGACCCCAACTAAACTATGTAGGTAAGGAAATCACAATTAGGTAGTGAAATATAAATAAAATCACGGAGAGAAATAACAAAAACATTAGGCTCCCGGGTGGAACGGGGATAAGGCACCATGATTGAGAAGAGTCAACAGGAGGGTACTTCTTGGGTGCTGGAGATGTTCTTGACCTTATTTAATTTGATGAACTTTCCTGTCAATTGGTTACAGTTTAATGTCAACTTTTAAAAAATAAAGAGATTTATGTAATTTTAACTATGTGATTGCTCGTATAAATGGGGAAATAATTCTTCATGCATATGGAAATTCAAACAAAACTGGACTTAGTGATTCCAACTCCACACAAAAATATGTAAAATTACTAATAGAAGTAATAGAAGTGTTTTAATAGAAGAAATGATAAAGGAAAATCAATCAAGTATTTAATGAGCCTGGATATTAGGGTCTTATCTCTTGGAATTCTTCAAGGAAAGAAAAATTCTGGCCATATAATTTAGACATTTTCTTATCTGAAGCAGGAAAATAATTTAGAAATCTGGAGGTAGATTCCTGTTCTTTAAATTTTTTTAAGTTTTAAAAATTGTTACTGAATTTATTGGGGTGATATTGGTTAATAAAATCTATAGGTTTCAGGTGTACAGTTCTATAATACATCATCTGTATATTGTATTGTGTATTCACCACCAAGTCAAGTCTCCTTCCATCACCATTTATCCTCCCGTTACCCACTGCTGTCTCCCTCCACCTCTTTTCCGTCTGATAATCACTATACTGTTGTCTGTGTCTCAGTTTTGTTTACCCTTCACCTTTTTTATCAGCCCTCTCCCCTCTAACAACTGTAGTCTGTTTCTGTTTTGTTTATGTTGTTCATTAGATTCCACATGTACGTGAAATCATATGGTATTTGACTTTCTCTGACTGGCTTATTTTGCTTAGCATAATACTCTCCCAAGTCAATCTATGCTGTCACAAAAGGTAAGATTTCCTTATTTTTTTACACAGCAGAGCAGTATTCCATTGGGTAAATGTATCACATCTTTTCTATCCATTCATCTATAGATGGGCACTTGAGCTGCTTCCAAATCTTGGCTATTGTAAATAGCACTGCTATGAACATAGGGGTGCATATAAACATAGGGGTGCATATACATTCCTGGTTCCTTGACACTACCTTTGTTAGGCTGTCCTTCATCCCTACTTACGTGTTGGACTGAATTAATATTGAGCACACACACATTTCTAAAGCCAAACTTGAGAAAGAAAATATGTTAATTCCAGCCTTTGAAACTAAATCTGATTTTTTTTATTAGATGAAAGACTGATATGATGATTCATGACTAATAAAAAAAAATCAGTGAAAACAGGAAAAAAACTATTTTAATTATTTTTGATTTCAATTAATCAACTATTTATTGAATGCTTGATATATGCCTAGCAGCATTAATTCAAGCAAATGTATTCATTAGATACTGAAAGGAGACTATTACATCTCATTGATCTTACTATGATGGCAATATTTCACTCTTCAACAGTGCACACTGATATGAGAGTTGGGCCAAGGTTTTTATTCTAAACATTTAAAAAAGAACCAATTAACTCAATGACCCTAGATCTCTGAAAGAAAAAATGTTTTCTTCCGCTGTTAAAAAATAATCTTACAAGGTCACATATAATCTCAGCTCTTCAAAGGAGCTGGGTATTGCAAATCATTATCACAGCACACTTAGTACATTATTCCCCATTGCCTGGAAAGACCAGAGACTATCGCAGGAGAGGTAAAGGATCCCATTTGCTACCCAGCAGCCTAAAGGTTCCTTCCTCTATGCATTTTGTAGTAGTATGCTAACATAAGAACAGAGTAAATATGAACAAAAAATAAAAGTAGGGAACTTACGAAGAGCAGGCATGGAAAATCTAAACATAAACTACTGTGGTACCTTACAATAGTGTGATGCTGGTGCGTTAGCCTAGAGCCCTTAGGTTTTTCCTCACCGGGAGTCTGACACAGGAGGACCCATAATCATCTAATTCAAAATGGATGGACTCTGTTCCTACCAAGGTGGAATGTTTGCTGTGTCCCAGATCATTCTCACTAGTTCACCCATGCCCAAACCATTAAGTGTGTCTCTGCAGAAGTTAAAGATTGTGCCATCTATAATCCAGAAGGAAGCGGGATTCCTTCTATTTACAGTCTTAAAAAATTTTAAGAGGGAAAGATTTTAAGAGGGAAAATGGTGGCATAGGGAACTCCGGAGATAATTCCCTCCACTGAAACAAACATTAAGCTGGAAAAAACAATCAGAACCAACTATTTTTGGGCTCTAGAACCTGATAAAACAGCGCAACCAGGGGAGTGCTTGATCTTTGGCAAGAGAGCAGATGTGAACCACCCACCACCCCAATCTAGAGTCACTGGCTGGAGCCATGCTGGGCAGTAAACCCTAGTCCTCCAAAAATTTGGGGTGGTCCTTCCCTAGGGTGTCTATTGTATTATTTGAAGAGACATCAACCCCTCCCCTTCCCTTTGTAATGATCCAGACATTTAAGGAAATCCCTGTCAGCTCACAAGCTGATTGCAGAGGTAACAGAACATAAACTTTAGTGGCCACATGCAACATAGAATACTGACTCTAAAAAAGTCACTCTACAAATGGATGACTATAGCCCTCCAGAGTAATCCCCAAGGAGAGGAAGAATCCTGACTTTTATAATACTCAAATGTAGAAAACAGGAAAATAAGGGTCATTTATAGGAAAAAAGGAAGTTGAGAGAAACTATGCCTGAGGAAGCCCAGACACTGGAATTACTAGGCAAAGTCAACTTATTAAATACTAAAGGCACAGTGCATGGATTTGTGCACTGGTGGGGTCCCTTGGCCTGGCCTGCAGAGACTGGGCCAAAACTGGCTCTCCAACATCCCCCAAGGGGTCCTGGATTGTGAGAGGGCGCAGGTCAGGCCGTGGGACCCCACCAGTGCACGATCGGGGACAGGAAGGGACTGTGGGAGGGCTACAGGGTATGTCTGGCCCATCTTGCTAGGTCCCAATAGGCCAGGCCCCAGCAGTAAGCTAACCTACCAGTCGGAGCGTCTTCCCCCTGGTGGTTAGTGTGCGTCATAGCAACTGGTCAAACAAAAGCTTCTGTACAGAAAAAGAAATGATCAATAAAATATAAAAGGCAACCTACAAGATGGGAGAAATACCTGCAAACCATATACTGGCTAAGGGTTTAATATCCAAAATATACAATAGATAAATCATGTATTATAGAAATGTACACTTGAAACCTGTATGATCTTATTAATCAACTAGAGGCCCGGTGCATGAAATTTGTGCAGGGAGTGGGGGTGCGGTGTTCCTCAGCCCAGCCTTCACCCTCTCCAATCTAGGATCCCTCGAGGGATGTTCGACTGCCCTCTTACAATCCAGAACTGCTGGCTCCCTACTGCTCGCCTGCCTGCCTGCCAAATTGCCCCTAACCACTTCTGCCTGCCAGTATGATCACCTTCTAAACACTCCCCTGCCAGCCTGATCAACACCTTACTGCTCCCCTGCTGGCCCAATTGCCCCTAACTGCCCTCTCCTGCTGGTCTGGTTGCCCCCAAATGCCCTTCCCTGCTGGCCCAGTCAACCCTAACTGCCCTCCCTTGCAGGCCTGGTCCCTCCCAGCTGTCCTCCCCTGCTAGCCATCTTGTGGTGGCCATCTTGTGTCCACATGGGGGTGGCCATTCTTTGTGTTGGAGTGACAATTTGATATTACTCTCTTATTAGATAGGACTAGAGGCCCAATGCACAAAATTCATGCAAGAGTATCCTTCCTTTCCCCAGTTGCCAGCAACTGGCTTCCCTCTGACACCCAAGACCTGGGCTTCCCTTAAAGAGGGAGCCCTGCCCACCCGCTGTAGCCTGCCAGTCAGTGGCCTGAGTCTCCCTCTTTGGGGCGATTGTGGAGCCCCCCATGATTGATCGCCCTGCTGCCTGGTGGCCTGGGCCTCCCACCATGGGCTGTTCATGGGCGATGGCCAGGCCCTTGGTTGGCCTGGTGCCAGTGAGTGTCATAGGGTGGTTGTCTGGAAAGTCTTTCGGTCTAATTAGCATATTATGCTTTTATTATTATAGACTAGAGGCCCGATGCATGAAGATTCATGCAAAAATAGGCCTTCCTTCCCCTGGCTGCCAGCACTGCCTTTGCTCAGGCTGGAGCCGCCTTCTGCCTTCACATGCTGCCCAGAGTCCCAGAGTGGCCAGGGCTGGGCGAAACGCCTGCATCATTGCTATGGTGATGATGCAAGCGTCCCGGCCACCACCATCTTTGTCATGTCAATTTGCATATTCCCTTATTGGCTGTGGGTGCCACCATCTTTGCCACGAGGTGATGGTCAATTTGCATATTCCATATTTATTAGATAGGATGTCATCCAAATAAATTTAATTTAAATTAGAAACTGAACTACCATATGATTACACTTCTGGATACATATCCAAAGGAAATGAATAGAGGATACTGAAGAGATTATATGCACCCCCATGTTTACTGCGGCATTATTCACTATAGCCAAAATACAGAAATAACCTAAGTGTCTGTCAATGGTAAAAAAGCTGTGGTACATATATATAACGGAATATTACTCAGCCATGAGAAAAAGAAAATCCTGCCCTCTGAAACAACATGGATGGACCTTGAAGGCATTATGCTAAGTTATATAAGTCAGAGAAGGACAAATACTGTATGACCTCATATGTGGAATATAAAAAAGCTGAATTTGTGGAAATAGTGGAATGGTGGTTATCAGAGGGGCTGGCGGGAAGGGAGGGGAGGAAGATAGGAGAGACGTTGTTTAAGGGTAGAAACTTGCAACTTGTATGTAAGTAAGTCCTGGAGATCTAATGCACAGTCACTATTGTGATTATAAACAACAATATTGTATTAAAAAATATCAAAACTGCTAAGAGCCTAGTTCTTAATTATTCCCACCACAAAAAAAGAAATAATTATGTGATGTGTTAGAGATATTAGTAATACTACAATGGCAATTATAATGCAATATATAAATGTACAAATCTTAAACTTACATATTATGTCAAATATATTTCAATTAAAAAAAAACTAAAGGAAATATTGGAACACTGTATGAGCAAAGAAGGAATGTCAATAAAAAGATATAAATTAGAAAAAGAAACCAGATAGAATAATTGGAGTTGAAAAGTACTGTAGCTAAAATAAAATGAAAAATTATTAGAGAGGTTCAATGGTGAATTTGAGTAAGCTGAAAACAGAATCAGTGAACTTAAAGGGAGCATAAAGGAAAAAAAAAAGATGAAAAATGAACAGAACTGAGGGACCCGTGGGATACCATCAAATGTACCATTGTACTAGAACACACCATAGGTGTCTTAGAGGGAGATGATAGAGACAAAGGGTAGAAATAATATTTAAAGAAATAACACAAAACTTCCCAAATTTAATGACTTTATAATTTCAAGAAGCTCAACAAATTCCAAGAAGGATAAAGTCAAAAGAGATCCACATCAAGGCACATTATAGTCAAGTTGTTGGAAGCCAAACACAGGGAATCTTGAAAGTAGCAAGAGAGAAGGGACTGATCACATATAAGGGATTCTCAATTAGTGAGCTCATGTGATATTTATCTTTCACTGACTGGCTTTTTTCACTTAGCATAATGCTCTCCAGATCTATCCATGCTGTTGCAAATGGTAAGAATTCCTTCTTTTTTTTTTTTTTTTATTGCAGCATAGTATCCCATTGTGTAGATGTACCACAGTTTTTTAATCCACTCATCTGCTGATGGGCACTTAGGCTGTTTCCAAATCTTAGCTATGGTAAATTGTGCTGCTATGAACATAGGGGTGCATATATCCTTTCTGATTGGTGTTTCTAGTTTCTTGGGATATATTCCTAGAAGTGGGATCACTGAGTCAAATGGGAGTTCCATTTTTAGTTTGAGGAAACTCCATACTCTTCACAGTGGCTGCACCAGTCTGCATTCCCACCAGCACAAGGGTTCCTTTTTCTCCACATCATCGCCAGCATACGTCGTTTGTTTATTTGTTGATGATAGCCATTCTGACATCTCACTCATTTATGGAATATAATGAACAACATAAACTGATAAACAAAAACAGAGACAGAGAAGCATCAATCAGACCATCAAACCTCAGAGGGAAGGTAGGGGAGGGTGGGGGTAAGGGGGAGAGATCAACCAAAGGACTTATATGTAAGCATATAGGCCTAACCAATGAACACAGACAACAGGAGGGTGAGGGTATGAGTGGGGGGGATGGGGGATAATTTGGGGATGAGGACACATATGTAATAACTTAATCAATAAAGAAATTTAAAAAAAAGAAGATTGAAGAAGAAAAAAGGATTCCTCAGTAAGATTAACAGCTGATTATCAGAAACCAGGGAGATCAGAATGCTGTGGGATGACAGAATGAAAACCTGTCAATTAGCATTCTGTATCTGGCAAAAGTGTCACCAAAGAATAAAGGAGAAATGACTACAATTGGAAATTACTACATTTTCAAATAAATCAAACCTAAGGAAGTTTGTCACCACCAGACCTACCCTACAAGAATCCTTCATGCTGCAATAGAAGGACATTAAACAGTAACTCAAAGCCCTTTGAATAAATAAAAGAACATTAGTAAAGGTAACTACTCCGGTAAATATAAAAACCAGTGTTATTATACATTTGACTTGTAACTCCTCCTTTTTCCTATAGTTTAAAAGTCAAATTCATAAAACAGTAATTACAAATTTATGGTAAAAGATACACAAGCACAGGTATAAAGATATAATCTGTCACAGTAATGTAAAAAAGACATGTATAGGAAGAACAGGGTATTCGAATACTATTAGAATTAAACTGGCATTATTTAAACTAGGTTGTTATAAGTTTAAGATATTAATTGTAATCCCTAAAGTAAACTAAAAAAAATTAATAACCAAAAGGGGCTGGGCAATCTTGAGAAAGAAGAACCATGTTGGAGGGATCACAATACCAGATATCAAACTATACTACAAAGCCAGTTTCAAAACTGCCTGGTACTGGCGTAAGTACAGACATATAGACCAGTGGAACAGAACAGAGAACCCAGAAACTGACACAAGCCATTATTCTCAATTAATATGTGACAAAGAAAGCAAGAGAATACAGCAGAGTCAAGACAGTCTCTTTAATAAATGGTGTTGCGAAAATTGAACAAATACTTGCAAAAAAATGAAACCAGACCACCAACTTACACCATACACAAAAATAAACTCAAAATGGACAAAGGACTTAAACATACGATGAGAAACCATAAAAATCTTAGAAGAAGCCATAGGCATCAAAATAGCAGACATTTGTCTAGCATTATCTTTACCGATACAGCTCTTAGGGCAATGGAAACTAAAGAGAAAATAAACAAATGGGACTACATCAAAATAAAAAGCTTCTGCACAGCAAAAGAAACCATCAACAAAACAAGAAAGCCCACTGCATGGGAGAACGTATCTGCCAATGTTATCACCGATGAGGGTTTAATCTCCAACATTTACAGGGAACTCATACAACTTAACAAAAGGAAGATAAACAATCCAATAAAAAAATGGGCAAAGGACCTAAATAGACACTTTTCAAAAGAGGACATTCAGAAAGCCAATAGACACATGAAAACAGGCTCAAAGTCACTAATCATCCAAGAGATGCAAATCAAAACAACAATGAGGTACCATCTCACACCTGTCAGAATGGCTGTTGTCAACAAATAAACAAACAAGTGCTGGAGAGGATGAGGAGAAAAGGGAACACTCGTGCACTGCTGGTGGGAATGCAGACTGGTGCAACCATTGTGGAAAACAGTATGGCAATTCCTCAAAAAATTAAAAATAGAAGTGCCATTTGACTCAGTAATACCACTTCTAGGAATATATCCCAAGAAAGCAGAAACACCAATCAGAAAGGATATATGCACCCCTATGTTCATAGCAGCACAATTTACAATAGCTAAGATTTGGAAACAGCCTAAGTGCCCATCAGCAGATGAATGGATTAGAAACTGTGATACATCTACACAATGGAATACTACGCTGCAGTAAAACAAGAAGAAATTCTTACCATTTGCAACAGCATGGATAGAGCTGAAGAGCATTATGCTAAGTGAAATAAGACAGTCAGTGAAAGGTAAATATTACATGATCTCACTCATTTGTGGAATATAAAGAACATTATAAACTGATGAACAAAAATAGATACAGAGGCAAAGAAGCATTGAACAGACTGTTAAACTACAGCAGGAAGGCTGGGGAGGGTTGGCAGGGACCGGGGGGGGTGAGGGGGAAGGGGGAGGTACAAGATCAACCAAAGGACTTGTATGCATGCATATAAGCATAACCAATATAACCAATGGCCGCAAGACATTGAGACGGGAGGGGAGGGTGAGGGCATGTGCTGGGGGATAGGGGAGCCTGGGGGAAGTTCAAGGAGGAAAAAAAGGATACATATGTAATACTTTAAACAATAAAATAAAATTAAAAAAAGGGGGGGGCTGGGGTGGTTGTATCACTATGAAACAAAATGCACTTAAGTCAAAAAAGTTTACCCCAAAAAAGGATGTTACATATTAATAAAGGTGCAATTCATCAATTTATTAACATCCTATCTAATAAAAGAGTAATATGCAAATTAGGCATCACTCCATAACAAAGATGGCCACCCCCATAGCCACAAGATGGCGGCGTCCAGTCCGGCTCAGACCCACCACTGAAGTGGTCAGGCCCGTTAGCCAGGCAGGTGGTGGGAGAGGCGGGGGCCCCGAAGGGCGGAACAGGCGATCTGAGGGGTCTGGGGGTCCCCTGCCCAGGCCTGCAGCCTCGGCTAGAGGCCTCAGGCCTGGGCAGGGGTGGAGCTGGAACTGGAGGGGCAGGGGTGGGGCTGGTGATCAGAGTGAACTACAGAGGAAACACCTTTTCTGACCACTCACTGGCTAAGCTCCCTATATGCCACTGGTACCACTTCCCCGAAAATAAGACAGTGTCTTATGTTAATTTTTGCTCCCAAAGATGTGCTAGGTCTTATTTTAAGGGGATGTCTTATTTTTCCATGAAGAATACAGTACATATTTATTGTTGAACAAAAAAAAAAAAAAAAAAAAAGGAAATTACCTGTGTGTCCACACAATGTGCCTGACTCCTGCCCCGCGTGACTCAGTGTCTAATTGTGTCAGCCAGACTGTTAGGGCAGAGCGAGCAGCAGATGACAGCTTGTCCTGGCGGTGGAGCAGGCTCTCTGATTAAGAGAGACCTTGCACTTCCCGTCTGCTCCAGCTATGCTGCGGCCAACAGTGAGCGGCGTGGCAGGCGCTCGCTGCTACAGCCCAGAGTTACGGTAGGTTTGGGGGGCCCTATTTCGGGGAGGCATTATCGGAGAGGTCTTATTTTCGGGGGGATGCCTTATATTTCAGTGAGAGGCAAAACGGAGTAGGTCTTATTTTTGGGGGATGTCTTACTTTCGGGGAAATACGGTAATATTCTTAGTAGCTTGGGTAATAAGAATCCAAAAAGGTGATCTAGAGTTTTTCCACCACACTCCTGGAGAAAAAAAATGAAGGTCCACTGCTGGAGGGCTAAGAAATGTCATATCCTGCCCTAGCCGGTTTGGCTCAGTGCATAACGCCTCAGCCTGCTGACTGCAGGGTCTGGGTTCAATTCTGACCAAGGGCATGTACCTAGGTTGCAGGCTCCTTCCTGGCCAGGGCCCAGCTCAGGGCATATGCAGGAGGCAACCAAAGTGTTCCTCTCACTTTGATGTTTCTGTTTTTCCCTTCTCTTCCACATTCTCTAAAAATCAATGAAAACATATCCTCAGGTGAGGATAAAAAAGAAAGAAATGTCATATCCTATGAAAGACACATCTTGAAAATGCCTAAAGAAAGTTGTCATTTTTTCATGGTGAAGAAGGAACTGGAGTCTGAGTTGATGAAAACACCTTGGTGGCTGTGGTGACTGGCAGTGGCTGCAGCAGCGGGGTGATGGGGCTGGTAGCTTCCCCTGATTAGCCTGGTTGCCTCCCACAAAGGGAGGCCAGACTGCGGCTTAGGCCTGCTCCCCAGGGGGATCAGGGAGCAGGCCTAAGCTGTCAGTAGGACACCCCGAGGACTCCCAATGTGAGTAGGGGCAGGCTGGGCTGAGGACTCCCCCACCCCGTGCACAAATTTCGTGCACCGGGCCCCTAGTATAATTATAAACTTAACAACAGAGCCCCAAAATATATGAAACAAAAATGAACAGAACTGAAGGGAGAAATAGATATTTCTACAATAAGAATTAGAGACTTCAATACCTATTTTCAATAATGAATAAAGAAAATCAGACAGAAGGTCAATAAGAAAACAGAGGACATGAACAACACTTGAAACCAATTAAACTGAACATACCTATACAGAACACATTACCCAACAACAACAGAGTACACACAGGAACCATGAAACATTTTCCAATTTAGATAATATATCAGGCCATAAAACAAGTCTTAATAAAACCTAAAGGACTACAAACACACACAGTATGAAAAAATACAAAGGAAAAAGAGAAAAGACTCAAATCGGTAAAATTAGAAATGAAAGAGGAGACATTACTGCTGACTTCACAGAAATAGAAAGGATTAAAAAAGAATATTAAGAACAATAATATGAATGTGTATGTACAGTGATAGAACAGATAACCTAGATAAAACAGAAAAATTCCTAGAACTACAAACTACAAAAATAAGAAACAGAAAGTCTATATAGTTGTATAATAAGTAAGGAGATTGAATCAGTCACCAAAAAGTTTCCCTAAAAGAAAAGTCTGACCCAGCTTTACTGGCGATTTCTACAAAATGTTTAGCGAGTTAACATCAATTCTTAAATACTTCCAAAAAACTGAAGATGAGAGAGACTTCCTAACTCATCCGATGAGGCTAGCAATACCTTGATACCAAAGCCAAAGACACCATAAATAAAACTATAGACAACTATCTTTTATGAATATATGTGGGAGGAAAGTATTTATAATTCATAGATTTTATAAGAGTCTAGTATCCAGAAACTACAAAGAATCCCTACAACTCAACAAAAAGACAAACAACACAATTTAAAAATGAGCAAAGGACTTGAATAGATATTTTTCTAAAGAAGATATACAAATGACAAGCACACAAAAAATGTTCAACATCATTAGTCATTAAGGA
>PVJC01020397.1:0-29209 GCA_004026665.1 Murina feae
ATTATGATATAGTTTGGTATTGCCATTTTCCCAGCGTGTTGTTGGATGGAGATAAATTCTCAGAAAGGAAATATATTACAGAAGAGACTAAAATAAAGATGAAAGGACTTCCTTTCAACTCTTCCATCCCCAGCGTAGCACAGGCTACTTCCCTCCAGCACTTTTTAATGATGTTTTCCAGAACTGTATTCCAAGTGAAGGAGCTTCAATCATTTCTCAAGGAACATTATGGCGAAATTGAGATATTTTAATGGTAAACTGTTCTGGCTATTTTTTTTTTTTTTTGAGAGGGAGAACATGGAAGTTGTCCGCATTGAAACTATAAAGAAAATCAGAGCCTTAACAAATACCTTTGTAATATATTTTACATTCACCTTTATTGTAAATATAAATGGTATAATTCATTTTTTCCTATTTATTTTAAGTAATTCTTTATCTTTATTGAAACTTGGTCTCTTTAAGACAGAGTTCTTATATCTCTTTACAATAAAAATACCCTATTTTGTATAGTTTACATATTTTCTTTCATATTTAAATTTATCTTCACTTGAGGCTCATAGGGCCGCTTATCAGAGTTTTTGGTTTCAATTTACAGAAACATGATCAGGTTACTTCAGCTAATGGGGTGGCAGGGATCAATAGGGAAATGAATAGGAAACCATTCTCATGATCTTATAGGCTGCAGACAAGGGAACTTAGATTTCAAAATTTACACAGTTGATATAATGTACTTCTGGCAGTACATGTAACGCAGGGTTATTTTCCTTCCTGGTGGTGTGATGGGGAGGGGAGGCATCTATTCACACTTGTCTCAGTGTCTCCCTGCCTCTGGATCTACACTTTTCTAATTTGAACTTCCTGCTTCCTGCTGACTCATGATTTCTAACCATTTGCTGGTTTTGCTTATTGCCTTCTCTCTGTGTTTCTTTCGAATTTAGTTGGTCTTATTACCTCTGTGTTTCTCTGTGTCCATAAATGTTGGATGAGCCTATTTGTGTTGATTTCATGTCAGGCATGAATCCCTCACGCAGAGACCTCAGAATAAAGAATTTGTCTCTAGCTCCCTGTGCAGGAGGGGCATGTGGGTGTGTCAAGCAGTCAGAGTTTTACACTCTCCTCCCCCGTCAGAGTGTGCTTTTATTTTGATATGACAAGTATAAAAATGAAATCTCAGAAAAGCTACATGGTTATTTTATATCCACGCAGCTGCTGGAGGCAGGCTCAGATTCAGAGCACAGTTTTCCTGAATATTACATCCAATGGTCATAGGACTACCTCACTGAGAAAGCTTTCTCAATGCAAATTTAACCTGGCTTAACTTGATATTATAAGTGCTTCTAATAATTTATTCATCTTTATGAGCTTCAGTCTTTTTATTTGTAAATTAGAAGCCTCCTGGAATTGTTGTGAGATTAAATGATATAATATCTATAAAGCTGTTTTCACAGTGCTAGGGGCTAATAATTTATAGCTACTATTATTAGACTCTGTAGTATCTCAAGTATTTGAGCATTTGAATCTTATATTTTACTTTCTATTTGGCCAAAATAGTTCACCACTCTCTTCTTTTTACGTTCTCAATTATTTTTTCTTTAAGAAATATTCTCTCTCCCAATTCTAAAATTTATTTCAAATTATCCAGCAATGAGGATAATAGAAAGAAGCTGAGGTTGATGTTGATAGGTAAGATTTATGGAACAGTAATTTGCAAAGCTCTTTACTTATGTCAGTGAGTTTCTATAACACTTCTTATAGCATTCTTTTATTACCCGAATTTATTGGTGAAGAAACTGAGGCTTAGGAAGGTTGTCATAGGCCCCCAGGTCTCTCTGACTTCAAATTTATAGGTTTTAACCAGGACACTTGCTGACACATTTATTATTTTTTTAACCTTTTTTTTTAAATAATAAAACCTATTCTTCAGCAGTCAACAGACCATAGTCTCCCAGTCACTGTATATTATCACTATAGCTACAGTAATTATTCCAAGAGGCTTCTATCTGACCTGTGCCTGGCCAAGTAATCATTATCTAATTTTACTTATTTTATTATTATTTTTTAACAGAGACCTGAAAATCAAAACTCCTTATGTCTCTGGATGCTTATATTAAACACAAAAGCTGTACATATCTCTGTTTTCAGTATTGAGGACGAGCCAGTTTGAGAATGAACTGACAGCTAAGCAAGTGGAGCAAAGTGAGTCCTAATGGGTTCCCATACTTGGTTTTTGTTCCTCTTAAAGCAACTGTGCTCCCGCCCTCCCCTCTTAACTACTTAGGGTAGAATTGCATTTAGTTAGATACAGCATTCACCATTTCTTAAAAGCTAGTTCAACTTGTAAGCAAAGCATTTTGACTAGTAAAATACTAGGACTGCTAAAATAAAGAGAAGCTGGGTATTCTATATAATAAAAGGCTAATATGCAAATTGACCAAACAGTGGAATGACTGGTTGCTATGACATGTACTGACCACCAGGAAGCAGAAGTCAATGCAGGAGCTGCCCTCTGGTGGTCAGTGTTCTCCCACAAGGGGAGCACTGCTCAGCCAGAAGCCAGATTCATGGCTAGGGAGTGCAGCAGTGGTGGCCGGAGCCTCTTCCACCATCACAGCAGCACTATGGATGTCTGACTGATAGCTTAGGCCCACCTAAGCCAGCAGGACATCCCCCAATGGCTCCTGGACTGCAAAAGAGTGTAAGCCGGGCTGAGGGACCTCCCCCGCCAGTGCACAAATTTTGTGCACCGGCCTCTAGTAAAATATAAAATAAGAAAAAGAATTACAATATAAAAGAAGCAAACGAAAAGGCATTGTGATTAGCAATATAGAAAAAATTTAGTGAAAAATTTAAAAAATTGTACTGTAGGAAATTTATTATTTAAGCAGAAATCATCATCACCTTTATTAAATCCCACATAGAAATTCTTTGACCATGATTTTCTACTCTATAAAACAGTCTTTGGAATTATAGAAAGAACCAATTTACGAGTTCATCTAATCACTTCTATACCACAGTCCTTATCATTTGGTGTCATCTATTCCTAAATACTTAAACCATGGAGCTGCTGTTTCTCAAACAGCCAGACCATAGAGCTAATTTTCTGGAAATTTTTGTCATGTTCAGCTGAAAGACACAAGTCTCTAATTACAACCCTGGCTTTGTTACACCTTTCTTCACAATATTTATATCTTTTCTAACCCTATTTTTTGATGTTTTTTAAAAATATTTTTGAATAAATATTGCATTTTTTGTTCTGCTTGTGTCATCATTTCTTCATTTAACTAATGAAATATTTTTGCTAATTGAGTTGGCACTCTATTACGTAAACCATGATACGTTTCTCCAAAAGAATTCAATGCTAAATTAATTAATTTCATTGTGCACGACAATGTCAGATAAAATGTTTGATTTTAAAGCAAGATTTTTACCACCTAGCATTTTTTCCTAGTATTACCTTGATTTGGACATGGGGTAGTTGTTTAGAAGGGAAGTGTCCTCTCCATTCTGATACATGTTTTAAATTCGTGGCCATTTCTCATACCTTCAAAAGAATGTTGTGGGCTGTATAAGGGAAAAGGTGGGGATGGGAGGCAGTCTCAATAGATTCTGCATTAGCTCATTAAATATTAAAATACCATTTCTATTTTGCATAATTTAACATGGTAAACTATAAAAAGGTGAAGCCAGCAACCCCTAGGCATGCTTTTTAAAACATCCTCATTTAGATGCTAATTTTGATTCTAAGTGTATGACTGGTTTTAAAAAAAAAAAAAAGCCATTAACAATGGCCAGATTACTTAAAAGGGATTATTAAGCAAATATGTGAGGTTGTTCTGATACTAAGTGATCCATTTTATAACCAAACACAACTACCTTTAGTAAAAAGGATAAAAGTGTTTGTTTTAAAATAAGAGAGAAAAATCATACAATAGATTTTAAAAAGTAGAAAAGTAGATATTAATCATCCCAAACAAAAATCATGCTGAAAACTAAAGTCACCTTTTCTTTAGTGCTAGAGGAACATGGATAACTGTAACATCTATAGCCTTAAGAAATTGGAGGCACATGTTGGCTATATGTAATGGTGACATGAGCTAGAAAGAATTGATTAATAACACTTTTGTTTTCTGCCTTTTGTGTTAATAAAATCTACCATGACAGAAAAAGTGAAACAGGAAAATAACAGACAGGAGGGAGAGTGTGTTACCTTCAGCTGAGATTGAACTCAAGACTGGCAAAAATGATGTTGATCATTATATGAAAATGAAATCTGCCAGGCAGAAGAGAGCTATGTAACTGTATGATACCACGTAGGGGATGGGCAGATGGTTCTGTAAGTACATCACACAGTAGAGAAAGATAAATATCACATGATCTCACTCATTTGTGGAATATAATGAACAACATAAACTGATGAACAAAAATAGAACCAGAGTCATAGAGACATCAAATAGACTGTCTAAGCTATGAGGGAGCGGGGGCGGGGGGGGGGGATCTACCAAAGGACTTTTATGCAGACAGAGTGGGGGGTGAGGTCAATGAGGGAAAAAGAAGACTTATATAATATATTAAACAATAAAGAATTTAAATTAAAAAAAAAAGAATGCTGAAATGACCTTGACTATGCCTCGGTGTTTTCTTAACCCACCCATCCTTTCCCTGTTCCTCTGTGTACCTTGGCCCATGCTGCCAACTCCATCTGGAATGTCCTTTCTTCTCTTCTGTGCATTTGCTTCTCAAAACTCCTACCAGCTTTCAAGTTCCAAAATTAGCATCAGCTTCTCTATTGATTGTTGGCTAGTTTTTCAACTTTCATGATGCCTGTAATAATCTGTCTTTTATTAAAATCTCTTTCTAAATTAAATTCTCAGGCTGTTTTCTTCCTTTCATCCATTTCTTCTTATTTTTATTATCTCTTCATTTTTCTATTTGTTTTATCTTTTCTATTTGACCAAAATGTCCTTAAGGGCAGAAATATTATTTAACTTATTATCTTTTTTATTTTTGTTTTAAGACTCTTTTGATTTCAACTCATCAGTTGGTTTTAAAATTAATTCAGTGGTTTTATTTTTTAATAAATAGATCATTACAATAAATGATAAATTCGAATAGGCAGAAATATCAGGATATATCAGACATATTAAGGTTAAACATTATTTCATAAAATATTAAGTCACAAATATATTTTAAGTGTATGCTGTGCCATATATAAAATTTGTTTCTTCCTGTTTCTTACAGTCAAAATTTCCAAAATTGTTTCTTTACAGCATTTAACTCAGTTATTTGTACATAATCAGCAGTGATAAATATGTTTAATGAAAGACTGGTGTTCCATGAATTTCTTCATTTGCTTAAAAACATACCTATGGCCCTAACCGGTTTGGCTCAGTGGATGGAGCGACCGCCTGCAGACTGAAAGGTCCCAGATTCGATTCTGGTCAAGGGCATGTACCTTGGTTGCAGGCACATCCCCAGTGGGAGATGTGCAGGAGGCAGCTGATGGATGTTTCTCTCTCATCGATGTTTCTAGCTCTCTATCTCTCTCCCTTCCTCTCTGTAAAAAAAAAAAAATTTAATAAAATATATTTTTAAAAATCCCTGTGGACCATCAGGTATCCATATTTCTGCAGGTAGACTTTAATGTCAAAGTAACATTGATAACACCTGCTTCAGTTGAGAAATGATGGAAGTGTTAACATTAACAATGCAGTTTGAGAACAGGAAAGGAAAATTTCTGCTAAAGTGCAAAGTATTCCTTTTTAGAGGCACTTTCATGCTTAGCTTTTGAGCTTTTATTTATTTTTTATTTCAACAGTGTGGTCCATTTCTATTCATTCCTAATGCTTTTTGTTTCTTAATTCTAGTCTCGTGAAAAGGCTCAAAATAAATGTAGATTTCAATTAAAAGAGGCGAGACTGTTATTTATAATTAGCCACCCTAATAGTGTGAGATTGTTTACTAGCCAAATGAAATAGAAATGGTGGCTTTTACAATAAATTTAGGGTTGGTGCTTGTTGCAGCACGTTGGACTTTCTGTTATGCCAACACAGCTGGAGGCAGATTGTGGAAGTGGTTCCCAGCAGCCTGCCCATGAATAATGGCAGTCCAGGGGAGACCAGCACAGCAGGAGGGCGGTGGGTCTACCACTCTTAGGAGAAAGGTGGAAACACTTCTTTGTGTTTAGAGTAATGGTACTTCTGAACACGCTAGAAAATCCCTGCTAAAGAGCAGAAAATAGGAAGCAGTGCAGTTTAAAATTAAAGTGACTACTTCACACACCAATACCCACAGCCCTTAGCTGGCTACAATGGGCTATGGAGTCTGCCTTCCTTCTGGTCAGGCTTACTGGAAGCTCTAAGGCTCTTTTTACCTCAATTGGGATCTTCTGTCCCCACTGTTACCATCCTAATTAGCCAACAAATATTAATGATAGGGAAGGAGCAAAGGGGAGGCCAGACATTACAAGCTTGGTCATCTGGGCAGCTTCACCAGGAAGCTGCGACTTTACACTCCCCAGGGAACCACTGGTTGTTCCCTGCAAATCACTGGGGGAAGGGGTTCTAACAAGGGAAAAATGGGTGCATGAGCAGTGAGGTCAGGATGATGTAATGAAGGTGATTGCTTGGAAGTCTAACGTGAACACATTTCATTGGCGAGGAGGGTGGACCCCAATGCAAGCCAGCAAAAATTTGGGAACACATTATCCCCAGACAAAGGAATTCTCTCTTTCTTGTTCCTCTTGCTGCTTGCATTCCCATTTCTCACTCACTCCATGACCCTCACTTGCCGTGCGCCTCCATAGCCCTGTGGCTTTAAGTAGTCTCATGGCACATGCAATGGACTGCAGTTGGGAACACAAACAAACATAGCTAGATGCTGGACTTGACTTTAATATAGAGCAGAAACTCTGGGCAGTGGCTTTGATCTTAGCGCTGATGAAGGCAAAATGGGACTTTTCCCTTGGCAAATGGAGGGAGATGGGACCCTGAAGGGGAACTGCATTAATATTACCTCATCATAAAGCTTTCCACAATAACTCATCCTCTCAGGAGGGCCGAGGGAAATTCTTATTCCCAAGGCACCTCAAGAGCTCAACTTCTACCGGCAATGGGAGGGGACACGGGAGACACCCCACTGAAAATACTACTGTTAGTGGGGACCTCCCTCCAGCAGTGCATAATGATATTAAGAAGACAAGGATGAACAGTATTAGGGCTTAAAGTGAATAAATTTTTCCAAGTTGATAAGTTTAAAAATTTACTTCTTATCAAATTGGAAACACTGCACATTCATTTATGTTGTTATGTTTGCTATGGTCTCCACACCTGTTTTGTACACTTTTGTGCCTCCTGTTCCCATTTATCACTGTATGTTCTCACTTCTCAACATTCCTTGCTTCTGGTACAATGGAATTGGTAGGATTCTGATCTGAGTAACACTTTGGTCATCTACAACTCTGGCTATCACTGCTATACCCATTGTCATAGGCAACAATGCCCTTCTTTTTGCATATGTCCTGTAAAGCTGGTATGGGAAGGAAAAGATTTTCCTGGACCCCTCATAGGATCCCTGGCTGGGCCTGAAAATGAACTGACAAAGATAAACAGGAGAAAAGCCTTCTAATTTATTTTAATATAAACTTACATGACATGGGAGCCTTTATCTCTCCATATAAAAGGCTAATATGCAAAGTGTCCCCTCAGGAATTCGACCAGGAGAATAGGAGTTTGATCACTCACTATGATTTGCACTGACCACCAGGGGGTGGCATAGAACATGGCAGGTGACTAGAGGTGGTGGGATGCTGAGGGAGTGAGGGAAGGAAGAGACAGGAAGGTGGGGAGGCAGGGAATCTGATTGGCCCTGTTCACTGGCCAGACCTAAGGACCCTACCTGTGCATGAATTTCGTGCACTGGGCCTCTTGTAATGAAATTAATACCCTAAGAAATGATTAAGCCTCAGTATTTTTGTAATATAAAAGATAAAGAGTGGAAAAAATAAAGAGTATAAAATAAAAGATAAAGGTTTGATAAAGAGTAGAAAGTCATGAAAAAAATGTGGTAGGATGAAAGGGTATAAGCTATGGGTAATAAACTGGGGAAATGTTAGCAAGGCCTGTTTGTTCAGATCCGTCTTGGTAACTCTGTGTCTTGGAGACAGGGATGCTTGATGCTTCTTTCTTCCAGGTATAGCACAGGAACTTTTTTTTTTTTAAATTGTGAACAGTATTACAAATAGCCCCCATTTTTCTGCTCCTTCCCCCCCCCCTCCATTCACCTCTGCCCCCACTCCCCCCTCCAGTCAGGGCAGGCACTTCTCACATGAGGGTCTTTTGACCTGCTTCAGGGGAGGAGGGGGAAGGTAAGAGAGTCCTGCCTACACTTGCCATTTCTCAGTCCCTTCCGTTTAAAATAGTTAATATGCCAAGGCACCATATTTTGGGGAAGTGTGTTCTGAACCCTGTCACTGACATGACAAGAAGATAGGCCTGGACTGGCTTTTAAGAAATGTGAGATGTTTAAATTGTTTAGCTTGATGGTTATTATATTAATTAAAGGCTTGAATTCAATAAGAGTTATTTTTTAGAAGATAATATCCTCTCTTCCAGTCACAAGAGAGTAAAATAATTCTGTTAAAATGTGAGCGTGATTTTTCCTTAGTCCTATTCTGAAGAACTTGTTTGGGATGACTGCAGAGTTTCTTTGACATCAAAGGCATCCTTAAATGTCAGCATGTGGCCTAGTGCCAATTTTTAAGGTAGAGCCTTTCTGTCCAGAACAGTAGTCAGTAATCACATGTAGCAATTTTAATCCTAATTTAAGTGGAAACAAAATAAATTTGATTACTTAATTGAACTATGTCAAGTAATCAATAGCCATATGTCCTTAGTATCTATCCTCTTGGGCAGTGCAGACACAGAACATTCCAAACCTGCAGAAAGTTTATAGATAACACTGGTCTAGTCTTCTATCCTTAGTCCTATACTCCAGGATTCCAGGATAGTATATAGAATTGCAGTGGCCATTTTGAAAATGTGTATATCAGCAGAAGCTTTTTAATCTCTGCTTAATATTAACATATTTTTCCTTCTTCCTTCTTTTGTCTAAGGAATTAGAATATCCAAGGGCATTTTGTTGAGATTGTAGAAATTGATATATTTTCATGAAATATTATTTAATGTATATCTTGCAATGTGCTAGATATTGCAGATTGCAAAGCTATGAAGACAGAAGTGATTTGCACTTTCACGATAATGTTATAATAAGGGACACAAATTAAATCTAAATACACATATCTCTGAGTGATAGAGTCCTAAATTCCCTCCCATTTTTAGTGGAAAATGAAAGGAAAAAATCTGGCAATGCTGAATTGGTCCACTAGCATTTTGGTAATCTATTCAGTTTCAAGAGTATCCAGGGTAATAGATCAAACTGAATATAATCCTTACAGCCTGAATACATTGCAGCCTATGGTCAGGGAAAGGATGGAGTAAGAAAGAATTGATGAGGCTTTGGGAGGTTAGAGGAAGAGAGTAAGATGCAGCCCATTTTGGAGTAAAGCCTTGGAGTTGACCCTTGGAAAATACTTTCCGAACTTGGACTCATCTCAGAAATACATGAGCCAGGCATTCATTCACTTGCTTGTTCATTTATCTATTGAGCATTTTCTGGGTTTGGTAATGTGTGAAAAATCCCGAGAGTCAGAGGACTTCAGAATCTATTTAATTTCAGCCTGTTGGCACAATACAGGCAGAATACAGTGAAGTTGGATCCAAAATTTGAAGATTCCTGCTACATAGTTAAGTGAAAGAGAGGGAATATTCCTGTTTCGATATATTATGATGCCCATTTAAAGTTAGAAGCCTTGAAAGAAGGGTTATATGCTCCCAAATGAATTTAGTTATGTCCTGCCTTTGCCTGGTTCAGGCAAGTTTAACACAGGGACTTGCTTGATCCATAGGGTGGAGTGGGGCATAGATTTGGGAGGACATGCTGAGTATCTCCAGGACCTTGTCTAAAATAGACATTTAGATTCATAGTGTTGCATTAGTTTCCAGTTAACCCAGAAGTATTTGAATTAAGGATTGTTCGGCACAGAAAACCAGGAGCCAATTCCTGGATCTGCTTCTGGCTAACTGTGTGACAATAGCAACGCTAACCTCTTTTTTTCCACCCAGCTTGAGATCTAAGTAGCCTGTGAAAGTCCTAAGATGTGACTTGGGGAATTTCTCCAGGTTTAGACATTTATTTTCTTCTAGCCACATAGCTGTCCTTGTCTCTACAAAGATTTTCTGTTTCTATTTTACCCATTCTGATTGATGGTATTCCCTCTAAACTTGTGGTGACATTTCCTTTTAAAACGTTGCCTCCCCCACTCTGCCTTGCATCTGCTTCCTGATACATCAGATTTCTTCTCAACTCCCATGTGCCTGGGACATGTAATCAGACAGGTGGGCATCCATCTAAGGAATCAAAAAGAGGTCCGAAAATGAGAGCTGTGCTTATGGAAAAACTACTGTTTTCATTTTGGTTGGAAACCATGATAGGTGAAAAGGTTTAGTGTGAAATGAACCTGGGTTTTTTAACCAGTGTTTCTTAGTCTTTGATTCAATATAATATCATTTGAAGAAGTTCAAGTACTACTGATGCTCAGATTTTACTGCAGACCAATTATAATTATATGAAATTCTCGAATCCTCATTTAGCTAAAAATGTCAGACTAGGGTTTGCTTGTTTTTGGTAAGGAATTGGGGAGATATTTAATATATTTAATCAAGGAAGTAACAGAATTTTTCATTATAAAAGTTACTTGTTGGTTGTGCATATAATGGATTAGCTGGGGAAGAGGCATATGCATTAGTTAATAGAACTTGGTCTGCAGTCATAGAATTAGGAAGGCAAAGAGAGAAAAAATGTGAGAGAACAATTTTGGAAGTGAAATCAATAGGCTATTATGACTGATTAAAAATGGGGCCAGGGGCCAGCTGGGTATGGCTCAGTGGTTGAGCCTTGACCTAGGAACCAAGAGGCCACTGGTTCGATTCCTGGCCAGGGCACATGCTTGGGTTGTGGGCTTGATCCCCAGTGTGGGGCATGCAGGAGGCAGTGGATTAATGATTCCCTCTCATCATTGATGTTTCTCTCCCTCTCCCTTCCTCTCTGAAACCAATAAAAAAATAAAAATGGGGCCAAGGAATGGACAGGAATGATGTAATCATATCTCTAAGAAGTGCCAGATAACAACAGGTGACTTTGAGACTCAGTGGATGAGATTCTTAATGAGAAACAGAAAAGTCAAGAGAAGGAAGCGCTCAATCCAAGTGGAGGTGGTATGGAGTGATAGAACCTCTATTTGGAGTGAGAAGCTGAGCGTGGGATACCATCTTGGATAAAAAAAAAATATCCTCTGTGAATTTATTTTTCTCATATAAGAAAACCGCTCTTGCAGACTGGTTAAATGAAACATGTGTAATATTTCTGGAAATTCCCAATCCAAAGTTGGTCTTAATAAAAGTTTGTTTGGAATTGAATCTCTGCATTGAAAGGGGACTTAACCCTAGCTCAGCTCAGCTCAGCCACCCTTCCTATATTTAAAGATGTCCCCCAGTTTCTGCACCACAGCCATTCTGCTCACACTTGGACCCCTCCAGAAACAGGGAACCCCTCATCTTGCAAAATAACTCATTTTGTCTATGGACAGTCCCGAGTATAAGCAATCTTCAGTACATCATGTAAAGTGCCTTCCTAAAGCAACTGAGAACTTCTTCAGTTGAGTTGTGGACAAGAAAGAAATTTATGTTTTAAAGAGTTTTCTAAGTGATTCTGATGAGGAGAGTCTTTGATAAAAAATTACCATAAAACTTACGCACATGTCTTATTTTGATAACTGAGTGCTATAGAGAACAGCATGATTGTGCTTTAAGTACATTGCTATTGAGTTTCCAATAAGGTTGTCTTCTCCAAGGAGAAAACAAAATTGTATGGGTGAAAGTGCTTTGGAAAAACAAAGAAGCATATAAAACAACTTTAACATAATCATGAGATAAAATGTTTTCTTAAGGAAATAGGCAAACTACAAATAGTAAAATTTTCTCATAACAGCCAATATTTCTCAAAGCTTTCCATATGCTATTTATATTGCATGCCTTATTCTATCTAGTATTTATAGTTTATTATTTCCCATTGTACAACTGAGGCTTAGAAAGGTTAAGTATCTTTCTCAGAGTCATCAAGTGGCACAGCCAAATTTCAAACACCACATTTTATTGCCTTATGTGAAAACTAAAAAGATTTTTTTTTCTTTTGCAGCCAAAATATGCCTTCAAGGAAGCCAATGGGTGTGGTACCACAAGGGAGATGTGTCCACATTTAAAAGTAAGCACAAATATTTTATCTGCTAATGTGCTTTTGTTTACCACACCCCTATTTGTTTGCATAGTTATTGTTATTATGTTATCAGAAGTGCTTAAACAACGACAGCAGCATATTGACTTCAAACAAGGAGTCATTTGTGTGTGTGTGTGTGTGTGTGTTTTCTGCTAATTTTTACTGTGACTTTAGCTCCATAGAGAAGTCTGAGTGGTAAGCCAAGTATTGAAAATTCTGAGGAAATGTAAATGTAGCTCAAAGAAAGGGAAGAGTAAGGCACTAAAGACTTGTTTTGGCTGCCTCACAATTTTGTTCAGAGCCAGCTGTTATTGGTCTCCGCATGTGAAGTCTAAACCAATGCATCTGAATCTACCAAGAGTTGTTTTTACATGTTGAAAATTTTAGAATAAATGAGTAGTTATCTACTTACAATAATGTGCTTCTTGTTAGTTGTATACTTTTTAAGGCTTACACAATTTAGTGGCCTAATTTCGAATTTTTTTCCAGACAAGAATATTTCTGTTTTGGTGATTATCATCCTGGGGGAAAAAAGGGCCTCTTAGACTTGGGTTTCTTAACCAGTGTTTCTTAGTCTTTGATTCAATATATCATTTGAAGAAGTTCAATTAGTACTGATGCTCAGATTTTACTGCAGACCAGTTATAATTACAGAATCTTTGGCATGTGATCTGGATGTGATGTGTTATGAAATTCCCAGATGATTCTAGTGTACAACAAGGCTGAGAACTATAACTTAAGTCCATGTTTGGAATGAAGCATAACATTAGAACCTGTACACAGTCACTTATGAAACAAACAAACAAAAAGAACAAAAACAAAATTGAGTTCTCAATATCTGTAATCACTAAGAGAACTATTGGCTGTTGAAAGGTAAACTGAAAATGTTGTGTGGGACAACCTAAATTTATGAAATTTATATGAAAAGAAAAAAAGATTTTTAGGTAGAAATGTGAATGATTTTCAGAAAAATAGAAATGATACTCAGATAAGCTTTAGAATCTAAAGATAAAATTACAATGTAAATATCACCTGGGTAAAATCTAGCTTTTTAATATCTTCATAATAATAAATCTGAGTTTATTTTAATCCCGATTCTTAAAAAGTCAAAATTCTATTTAATGTTACAAATTTGATCAAAGCTCTACTTACAAATGGAACAATTTCTCTTTATAAAGTTTGAATATTTCCTAGAGACCTGCACTGTGGACATTTTTACTGAAATAAGAATATGGTTTTTACTCAAAGTCAATTTCCTGACCAAGGAAAGCTGGAAAATTGACATACTAATAAACAAAGAAACAAAAGACATTATATTTTTGACAAATTCTTTCAGTTCACATTTTCTTTCACATGTAGGGTACTAGTCACAACATATTATTTATTTAATTTTACTTAAAAGAAAAATACTTTGATTTGTTAAGTACTTGATTCTTTGATAAATTGTTTGTCGAGTCTTAGTTGAACATTGTCAGGTCTTCTTCATGTCACCAAGGTTTACTTGAACTGAATATAAGAGCTCTTAGAAAAATCCTAAATCATCTCAACATGCCAGGGATATACCATAATGGCCACTGAAAGGACACACAGCCTGGAATTACTTTGATTATAAGGGTCCCAAGGAGTACCCGTGATTGGCCCCCACAAGGCTGAAGGGCCATCTCAGCTGCTGAGGGCATTTATTGTGATGCAGTCTGTAAGAGGTCTCAACAGGACACCGTGAGACTAAAAATTGAGTCACTTAGGCATTCTTTGTCTAAGAGTGCTTTCCAGTTTGGGTATCATTATAAAAGAAGGCCCTTTACTATTTCCACTGTCTTTTCCTCACATAATTTCTTACCTTTGTGATTTACTTTTACCTCATTCTTTTTTAAAGAAAAGTTGGTTTGGTGAAATTTATTATTCTGATTATTATAGTGTTTTTCTTCCCTCCCATGGGTTAGCTCTTTTCTTTCCTTTCACTTTTGTGCCCTCTCTCTTTCCCTCCCACATCATCTCCCTCCCTCTTTTCTTTCCATTATTCCTTTTTGCTTTTCTTTCATTTACTCCCCTTCTTCCTTCCTTCTCTCTCCATTTCTAATCACAATTTCTAACCATAATCAAAATATAACATAGTCTAGAGATACCTGTTTAATGACATAAGTCAACAGTAATAATACTTCCAACTATTAGGAGTAGTTTTGAAGGGCATACATTGAGCTATTTGAGCTTCTTTTTATTTAGTGTTTTTATCTAGTTTCTGACTTTTAGATCTTTTTACATCATTTTGCAAGGTTTTTATAAAGTCATCTCTGTGGAAATGTGCAGCTTTGTTGAATCTGAAATTTTTATTGATTTGCAGTTTCTATATCTTGGGACAAATCCTCAGTTACTTTAAATAATATATTTGGTGTGTTAGAGTTCCTTTTATTGTATGCTGTGTATGTTCTTTTTGATGTTTTAATTTTCCATATTCAAGTGAAGGTTTTATTTTGAATCATCAATGCATATTTCCAACCCTTTACGTTTGACTCCTTTTCAAGTGAGGTTAAAATTTTAAAGTAAAGTTATAAATAATTGTATTGCCCTTCCCTTAATCAATACTATTTGATAGTGTTTCCAAAAACATGACTGGCAGTTGTATTGCTCTTTATATGGCAGATAATCTGGATTTGCCCCTTTCTCTAATACAATAAACTTTATCTTGATTCCTAAGGTGTTGCTAAAGACACATGTTTGTTCTATCTCTTCCACAGGTTTAAGTCTTAAATGGTGCAATGTATGAAAACATTTTGTTAACTATAAAGCATTGTGCAAAAATAAAGGATTATTATTATCTGAAAAAATGATGTATATCTCAATCAAAGTTAACCTTTAAAAATATCAGTTTAGTGATTATAGCATTTGATGGACAAAGGAAAAGGGGTAAAGGAAGAAAAGAATAATGTAAAAAGACAAAATATGGAGAAAGGTAAATAATACAGTTTGAGACAACATCTAGGAAAGAAAAAGAAATTTGGAAGTTATTCAATTGTATAGCAAAAAATGGAGAAGAAGGTTATATGTGTTGTTTTAATGACTATTTCTTAACTAGAGAGAAACTATGAAAGAATCAATCCTGCCAAAACCTGGATATTAGACTTTTTGCCTGTAGTATATTTTTGTTGTTTATGCCACCTAATATGCTATGGTTTGTTATGATAGCCCTAGTAAATAAATAAACCTCTGCAATGTGGCCTTTTCTGATCACTCAAGATAAGCAACCCTTTGCTTTCTCAATTGTATTGTCTTGTCACTGGAAGGTAACAATGATAGAGTATGGATTTTATGTTGTTCTCTGTATATCTTCAGCACTTAGGGAAGTGTCTGGCCCATAGCAGTATTATGCTCTATTGATTGAATGAATGGGTGGATGAAGAACTGATGGACTGAATAGTTGAATGGATGAAATATCTTTTACAAAAAACAAACCAGAAGAAGTAGGACATGGACTATAAATTTTGAAGAAAACAACTTTATAGGGCCATGACTAGAAAATAACAGTGAGATCTAGAGAAGTGATGGTTTTAAGTGAAATGATTACTGGGAATGTGCAAAGCCTTGTAAAGAGTACATGGGAGGAGAGGTGCAGACAGAACAAATGTAATGACTCTGACAATATAGTTGGACACCTACAACTACAGAGTTGGAAATATAAGGTGGTTGTCTTCCCCTGAGAATGAAGCATGGAAAGGATAGGCCATTACTCACTTAGGGAAACTGACAGGCAGAAGAAGCAAGACTCCACTGACATTCTAAAATCTAAGCCTGTATTTCTGGCTGTTAGGAGGGCCAGATCTCTCTTTTTTTAAAAAAAAAAATTGATTTCAGAGAGAAATAGAGAGGGAGAGGAAGATAGAAACATTAATAATGAAAGAGAATCATTGATCTGCTGCCTCTAGGACACCCCCTCCTTGGGATCAAACCTGCAACCGGGCATGTGCCTTGGCTGCATTGGAAGGTAGGACCCTTTAGTTCGTAGGCTGACGCTTTATCCACTGAGCCAAATCATCTAGGACCAGATCTCCCTTTTCAATGTAAACTATCTATCTGTCACATTCTACATGTCTTCAGCCCAAGCAAAAAAAAAAAAAAGTATACATAGTCATATATGTGTTATGGCATTTGCTTGATTGATATTTGCCTCAGACCTGCTTTGATTTCATGATTCAAAATTTTCCTTGGTCATGAGCTTGACAAAGATAAATTGTGAATGGCTTTCAAGTTCCTGCCTTTAATTGCTGCATGTGTAACGAGATGTTTTTTGTTTGTAGAGCTGATATTCAGACACAGTTCCATTTCTCTTTTGTTCACGTTATTCTGCTTTCCAGTGGGAGTCCAAGCTTCATAGTCATGTTTTGATTAAGGGACTAATGCTTTATTAAATTTTGAATAGAGTTTGTTATCAGTTAGTGTTATTCTTATTGAAATAGCAACATAATATTCTTCAGCTACTTAGTGAAAGGAGAACAAAATGCTATTTCTATTCTTACTCAGATTCCTACTTGTTTACAGTGGTTTAAATAATGCTTTTTGGGAAAGGCTCCCAATTTTAGTTTGAGATGATACTGGACTGATCACTGATCCTATTATCATCAAATACCGTGGAGTTGTGGTCCACCTATTCCAGTTTATTATTTCTTGAGAGACAGAGATAAATTTCTATGAAATACCGATTTCTACTGAGTGGATCCAAGTTTTGTGATTTAATTCTGAGGGTTAGAAGACAACTTCAAAGTTTTCTTGTATCTTCTAATCCTATATAATAAAAAGGTAATATGCAAATCGACCGTAACAGTAGAACAACTGGGAATGACTGGTCACTATGACACACACTGACCACAGGGGGCAGATGCTTAATGCAGGAGATGCTCCCGATGGTCAGTGTGCTCTTACTAGAAGGTCAGGGAACTCTGCTCAGCCACAAGCCAGGCTGATGGCTGCCAGTACAGCAGTGGTGGTGGGAGCTTCTCCAGCCTCCTCAGCAGCACTAAGGATGTCTGACTGCAGCTTAGACTTGCTTCCAGCTGGCTAGTGGACATCCCTTGAGGGCTCCTGGGCTGCCAGAGGGATGTCTGACTGCCAGCTTAGGCCCAATCCCCCAGGGAGAAGGCCTAAGCCAGCAGGTGGACATCCCCTGAGGGGTCCCAGACTGCAAGAGGGCACAGGTCGGGCTGAGCCCCCCCCCCCGCCCACCGACCCATGAGTGCACAAATTTTTTGCACCGGGCCTCTAGTTCTTTCAATATTAGTCATAAAAATAAGATGTGTAAAGACTTTTTTTTTCCAAACCAGATTCATGAAAACAGCCACAGTTTAGAATTCATAGCACTCTCAAATGTGCAAGCCATTCAGAAAGAATTCACTTTCGCATGTTAGTTACAGAGTCTATAAAAGGAGAGGCTGGAGCTAGATAATTTTTACTCTTCCAACTCACAATTTTATATTGAATGATTTCATTACTTATGTCTTCCATGTTGAGTAGCATCTATAAATATATTGTTAACACGTTCATGTATTTACTGACCACCTAGTAGAATGAAAATGGTTGGCTTGAGGCCTTCAGTCCTCCTTTATTGCAAGGGTGTCACATGTGAGATTCATTTATTCATTCATAACATGCACAATCACTGGCGATTATATGCAAAGAACTGTGCTAAGAAAATACATGCAGAAAAGAATAGATTTTAATAATTAAGCTGCTTGTTGATTGTTGGAAATTTGGAGAGTACTATGTTCATAGAACCTAGTAGAACAAATGAATAGGAATAAAATTCAAACTTATGGTCTTCACTGCATTATAAACAGGCTGTAATCTGTTGGGGGAAATTCATTTTTTTCTAGAAGCCTTAGGTGAGAGTCTATTTCTTGTCCCTTCAAACTTCTAGAAGCTGCTGGCATTTCTTAGATTGGTTTATGGCAGCGGTTCTCAACCTGTGGGTCGCCACCCCTTTGGTGGTCAAACGACCCTTTCACAGGGGTTGCCTAAGACCATCCTGCATATCAGATATTTACATTACAATTCATAATAGTAGCTATATTAAAGTTATGAAGTAGCAATGAAAATAATTTTATGGTTGGATCACAAATGAGGAACTGTATTTAAAGGGCCAGAAGGTTGAGAACCACTGGTTATGGCCACATCACTAGGGTGTGAACATCTTTGGGGAGTCATTATTCTGCCTACCACACTTTTTTTGTGGAACTATACATATTAACAATAAAAATATAAAGAGAATTTTTACTACACAGTATGTCTATATAGTACTATTAAATATTTTAAAAATTGTACTAATTAATGTGACAATATGTCCACCATGCTTTAAAGCATTTCTATGATGTCTACTTGGCAGCTACTATTTAAGAATGGAAGATCTTCTTGACAGATCTTAATCTTTCAAAAGTAAAATATATTTATTTAATACTTATGACACAAAGAGTCCCAAATTATTAAACAACATGGTTTCTTCTAATGGGCATTTTGGATTTTAACAAAAGAAAACAAATAACTACTGTTACAAAGAAATTAGACTGATTTCTATTATGTAATAACAATAACACATTATTATTCATATTTTATTGGGTACTTGGTAAGTGCCTAGCCATGTTCTAAGTACTTGTACATATATTGTATTATTTGATTCTTTTAACAATGGATGTTATTATTCTCTTCATTTTGAAATTAGAGAAGTGAGACACAGAAGTTAAGTAACCTGCTCCAAATCACATAGTTAGGAAGATGCAGAAATGTGGTTTGAACTCAGGCCCTCTGACTCCAGTGTCCATGTTCACTCTAATAGAGCCAAAGTTCTTCAGGAGGATTCAAGTGTATATTTATATATTTAAAATCTACTCTAATAAAAGAGTAATATTGAAATTAACCCTCTCTCTGGGACACCTAAGCCATGCCCACCAGCCAAACCACGCACGCACACCAGCCAATCACGGCTGTATGCAAATTAACCCAGCCAAGATGGAGGCTGACAGCCATGGAGCGGGCGGCGGTGGGTGCAGTGCAAGCAGCGGCAGGTGTGATGCGGGTGGTGGCGGGTGTGGCAGGCAGCAGCACAGGTGCAGCAGTGGGCGGTGGGGCAGGTGCGGCAGCGGGTGGCAGGGTGGGCGGCAGCTCCGTGGGGCCTCCGTGTCCAGTTGGCCACCGCCCAGCACTTAGCGTGGGACCACCCGGAGGCCACC
This sequence comes from Murina feae, assembly GCA_004026665.1. Lineage (NCBI taxonomy): Eukaryota > Metazoa > Chordata > Mammalia > Chiroptera > Vespertilionidae > Murina > Murina feae. The sequence goes on from PVJC01020397.1 coordinate 19,599, forward strand.
CGGCACCCTGGAGGCCACCCGGCACCCTGGTGGCTCCGATCCCCACCTCAGGGCTGGTGCCACTGGGGTCCAAGGCGCGGGGTGCTCTGAGCCCTGTGGCTGTGGAGGTGCTGGGGCCGCTGGGGTCCGAGAAGCAGAGACCCAGCCCACAGGGGGCCCAGCACCCAGCAGCCCCAAGCCCAGCCTCAGCACTGGGGTTGGAGGAGCAGACACAAACCTTCAAGTGGGACCGGCACCCAGCAGCTCTAAGCCCCACAGCCACGGAGGCGCTGGGGCCACTGGGGCTATAGCAGAGACACAAATCTGCAGGAAACCTGTGGAAAGGGAGATAAACTATCATAACTTTATCTCCCTTTCCACAAGATGAGAAAACTGACCCTGATTTATTCAGTGATATGACCTATACCTTTCTACAAGCACAGCGTATGTTATGACCACTCCCAGGAAGGTCTGGTCAGAACACTGTCTCCAGGGAATAACACTACTGCGGCAAATCATCTAAGAAAGGAAACAAGCTTTTGTTGGGTTTATTCTGAAGGTCATAGAACATGCCACCCCAACATATGCTGTGTTGATATATTGATGATCTTGAGCTGCAGATGCTTGAAAAACAGCAAGTGCAAGGAGAGGCTTTCATTAAAGTCTCCTGATCTGCCTAAAATCGGATCCCCACAAAGGGTTCCCTCAATGGGAAGAGTGACATCAGCCAGTAAAGACTGACTCCTGTCACAGGAGACTACAAGTTGACATCACAGCCAAACTTTGTGAAAAACTATCTCCCCCACCCCCATTCATCTTTCCTAAAACTAATGTACTCTCCTCTAAGAGGCCTAGATATCCCGTCCCCTTTCCCTAGGAAGAAGGTATTTAAATCTGGACTCTAAGCCACCTTGGGGAGTTATTCACTTTTCCCTGGGATCTCCCACATATACACGAGGTATACATGTTAATGAACTTCTGTTTTTCTCTTGGTAATCTGGCTTTCATTACAAGGGCCTCCACTAAGAACTCAGAAGAATAGAGGAACACTATTTTTTCCTCCTCCATACTTCTATCTTGGGAAATCAAGTCCTAGGCTGAATAGTGAGTTTGGCTTAAGTGCCAAGCAGTCCTGGCTGAGGGGAGGGAAGCTTCTAAGGGGGAAATCAATGATATTGGCATCAAAGTAGGACAGAGGGCACACGTATGGTTGCTGGTGGGAGTTTAAAGTGGTTCAACATTTTTGGAGGAGGATTTGGCAAAATCGATAGAAATGTTCAAGGCACATCCAAGAGTCTTCTTCTAGGAATCTCATCTGCTGAGATAAAGCACCAATGCACAAGCCCTGGTCAGAACCCAGGATGCTACTGCAGGCTCCCCTTCCACAATAGGAAAACCTGCTAACAACCTGCATTTTTAAGACAAGGTGGCATCTATACTAATAAAAAGGTAATATGCTTGTTAGACTGAACATCTTCCTGACGACCTTCTGGACATCCTTTTGGACAGAGCCATGGTGGCAGGGCTGAGGCAGAGGCAGTTACAGGTTATCAGGCAGGCAGAGAGCAGTTAGGGGGATCAGGCCAGTAGGCAGGTGAGTGGTTAGGAGCCAGCAGCCCTGTGGGTTCCCCGATTGGAGAGGGTGCAGACCAGGCTGAGAGACCCTTCCCCCGTCAAGTGCACAAATTTTTGTGCACCGGGCCCCTAGTAATGTATAAATGGAGAGATAATGGAGCTGATGTTTTGAGGCATCTGCCAGTGCTTTCATTGTGAAATGCTCATTCTGAATTTTAAATGGCTTCTCTCTGTTATTAAGCTTTGTTTTGGGAATATTCTTTCTTTTTTCTTTTGATATATTTTGATCACTAATATTCTAAAAAGCCACAAATCAAATGGAGTTGAGTATTGTGATTGCAATAGTTTTAATCTTTCTTTCTAGGCCACATTATTAATAATCAGACATAGTAACAAGTGTGTTTGCAAGGTAATATGAATGACTTTTAGCAAACATGATAGAGTTTACCTATTAAAATTAGTACCTTTCCTAGTATTATCACAGGTTTCCCCCCCCCCCATTAAAATTGGTTCAGAATGCCATTTAGCTATTATCTTCTCAAATTCAATTTACTCTCAAAGGAAAATAATGTCTACACAGAAAAAAAAAACAAACATGCATCAATATCTCTGAAAGCAAATTCAGGAGAGATCTTTCTACAATTGCTTGGGATGCCATAGTTCTTCAAAGCAGCACTTATCCCCCCGTGCTAATTACTCTGAAGACGATTTGCAGAGCTGCAGGGGTAAAGAGTAGTGTGTTGTTGCACTTAGTTTGGCTGTCTGGGTTCTATGTATTTGGTAGCACATTGGGTATCGAACTTGTGGCTGTGATAGTCTATTTACAATCTTACTCGAAGGAATTCTCGTCTCCTAACAGTAACAAAATAATTGGGTTTGAATTCGTGAATCCAGAGTCTGGAATGATAATGAGGTGTAATTGATTTAAACATAATGTACAACAAGCCGTAAATGATACTCGAGGATTCTAAGGCATTTTCCACATTCCCTCATTAAAAATTGGTGGAAAATATGCCTTAGCCGACAATACCTGGGTGACTTCCTGACCACCCTGTTTTGTTCCGGTTCCTGCCTTTCATCACAGATCTGGTTCTCTTCTAACTATGGACTTCTTCAAAGCTCATCTCAAGTGCAGGAGGATATACGTAGAATGATGGAGAGGCTTCTGTTTGCTTCTACTGTTCCAAATGCTTGCGCCTGTGTGCAGTAATAAGCCTGCGTGCTTGTTATTGGAGGAATGGCTTCAGTTTACATTTGTGTGGCCCTGTAGCTTTTATCTCTATATCTGTTTTCACCCCTATGGGCTATGGTAGGTCTCTGAGGTGGTGACCAACCATATTTACTTATTTCAGTAAAAAAAAGTCACTAAATAGGATCTAAGCTGAAAATGGATTTTCCCCACTAGGGAAAATATAGCACAAACACACACCTGCGTGCGCAAAGAGCTTTAATGCCTCCAAACTTCTTGCCTACTACAATCAAGCATTCCTCCTGGCTTCCACTCCTCAATAATTTCACTCTTTATCCAGTTCATGTCCGGGGTCATCCAATCTAAATCCGCATTTCAGAGAGTGCCACCACTCTAACTCATTGCTGGTGGGTAATGCTTCTGCCCCCTATTGCCTGTAAGTTCATCTTAAATCCCTTGGCATAGCTTCGTTTAAGCTAATCACTTAGCAGTTTGCCTCTGGATATTGCAATCTAGAAGTTCCTTAATATGAAACTATCTAGTACAGAGACTCTTGTAAATCCAGAGAAAGCTGGGGAAGTTTGTCAGGAGCCTGAGGCCTGACTATGCCACTCCCTAGAAGATTCTGCTTTCTTACAAGGTGAATGCATTAAATTCCCCGTGGGGAGAAATGGCTCAACAGCTTCCCAAACAGAAAGTGAAATGTATATCATTATTATATCTTGTAAAATATTTTAAGCAAGTGCTTTCTGTTTAGTATTGTGCAGACACACAACAAAAAATGTAGGCACAAAGGCTAAGAAATATGGGTTAAAAAAAAATTGCAGGCCCCAAAATATAAAAATTTTCAGGAATGTGTATTTGGAAAATGGATGTGATAAAAATAATGGCTTATTCATTAAATCAACAAATATCTAAATAAAATATCTTGATTTTTCAAATATCAAATAAAAATCTCTGAATAATTTATTATATTTCTTCCTTATTTACATGCAGTTTATTTTTCACCCCAACCTTTGATTCATTAAACAAGAAACCTAAAATAAGTGAGATTGACCAATATTTATTAGAATGGACCATATATATTCATCTATTAATATTTTGAAATATGCTAGTTTATTTTTTTTAGATTAGATATTTGTCCCTCTAGAAATGCTGAACATTTTATACATGACTAAAATACTATCTTAATTTAGTTTTAATCAATTTAAGCATCAACTCTTTACCATCCTATTAATTATTTTAATCACATGAAATATTTAATAATGTTGAAAATGTGCCTACATTGGCCAAGGAATAAAAAATATGAATAAATTGAGGAATAGCATTCAAAGATGTATTTAATAAACCAGAAAAAGAATGCAAGAGCTAACTCAATTTCTCATAGTGTTAGGGCTGCTCAAATATTGTTTTATAATGTTAAGTGTATAATAAAATTGCCTTAACAATGCAATCAACTTACATTTTCATCCTCAAAGAAATAGGCCAGCAATTTCTTTGTACATTTTAAATGCACTTAATAAATTCTCATTGGGTAGGCTAAACATGTGTTGACTAGACATTAGCCATTGGAAAGAGATCTAACATGCTGTAATGAAAGACTTTATAACACCTACCGCAGCAGTTTTCCCAAGGATCAAGACAATTACCTTGACATTATGTAGAGAGAATGACCAGATCAGTACAGCTGCTTCAGCAGTAAGTTTCCAGATCAAACAGCTGTTTACAAAGGCATTTTGAAACTTTATCAGATGTTTTATTTATATTAGGGGTTAAATGAAACATCTGGTTATACCTGATAGCAAAGTTACAAATTAGCATCATAACTGACCTGATTATGGAATTAAGGCAACATCTGGGTATGAGGAGGAGGTTTTAAAATGCTCTAGTAAATAACTGACTTTGGTTAGAGAATTATTTCTCTTCAAAAAGCCACTTTCTAGTTTGACCTGTTCTTATCTCAAACTTGGCTATAGAAACTCTCTCCAGTATATCATAACATACTCAAAGGGTCCCAAATAAATCCACTAGCTTGAATCACTGCTAGTAATCTTTTGAATTTTGCTTATATATTTTCCTGGACATCAGCACATTTAAAATAGCCCTTGAAAAATGTATTGTTTGACTTAATAAAATGCCACCAAGAATGTGAAATTTATAAGCCTCAAAAAGTAAATAAATATATAGAAGTTTAAGTTTTTAAGAAAAATACTAGATAGAGACTAAATCAATGACAACACTTCTAAGTTACTAAATAAATATTGACCAGCAAATATGGTGTCTCAGGGTCTGTTAAGGCCCATTTTTTTTGATAGTTCATACATCTAAGTGTATCACTGTTATTTAAAGGAGGACATAGTCAATAAAAATAATTTTTGTTGGTCTAACTTATGATTTTTGTTTGCCATCTATGGTGTAGAAGGCTAGATGTCCATTGATAATTGCAAGAGAAAAGTGGAAAGGAAGAATGAAAGTGCAGCCTACCTTTGTCTGGTCAAACTGTCATAGGAAATTCTGAAGGATTTGCAACTAACTTTGTTTGTTAATTTCATCTTCAGTAATGTAGACCAATTTAGGTCCACATGATCTGGGTGGCTTTACAATTCTATTCAACCTGTTTCCAAACTCAGTGCATGGACACAGCAGCTTTTTTGCTGAAATGGAGTATATACCATGTTCCTTCCTGGGCTCCTCCTTATGCCTTCTTATCTACTCAATAGCCCTTTACCTCTTTTCATTTGCCTGGGCTCTAGCTAGTTGCACTGTTGAACAAACAGAGACGAGGCCCTTGAAATCTCAAGGTCAGATGTGCAGGAAGATGTGACTTCTCTATAGTCCTAATCTTGGGGGAGAGTTTTAAAAATAAGCAAACCAAGCAAACTGTCAAAGTTATCCTTCTGGTTCTAAAGCTCCTCTACCTGATGGGGGTCACGATTCTTGGTCTCACTGCACTGTTGAGTTTTATGACCTAAGACTCCCTGTGTTCTGTCACATCTGGAAAGATGTAGTTATGAGTGCATTTGTGTGTGAGTGCCTGCTTGGGGGAGGGCAGATGATTATGATGAGGTATGGGGATTGGGAGAAAAAACTCATCCCATTATTAAACCATATAAGATGCATTAAGAGAATAAAAATTCACGTAATCTTGTTCAATTTTGATTCATAAAAAAGTCATTGTTCATAGCAAGGTGTTTATATGAAATACTTTTGTTACCAGGAAGAGTACTCTAGAGTGTGATTTTTGGCAGAACTTGTACCTAATTTGATAAGGACACTGATCCCTTTCATTCATGCCAAGAAGTAGTGCTTCTCAATAAAGTGGATAATATTTTTCTCATCAGAATGTTATAAACATAGTTTTATCCTTACTTTAGTACTCAGTGCCAAACAAATCATAGATTTTATACATAACATGTCATAAAAGCAACTGTAAAAAAACTATAAATATCTATGATAATGTGAAATCATAAATAAGCTAGAAAAAGAGCATAAATTTCCAATACACATTATTTATAATATGGGCCCAAAGTATAATAAAATATGCCCATGAGATTAGGAAAAAACTCTAGTGCTTAATAATTTAACCCATAATAAATAATACCAATAATACCAATCAAATAAATAATAAGCATGTTGATAAAGAAAAACAAAAAACCCACATAATGTAATGACCATTTTTCTTGTTATCTTAAAATTTGGAGGATACTTTAGGAAAAAAGTTTGTTCCAAGTTTCTTCAAAATCTGCCAAAGATTTTTGAGTGATTATTATTTTACTCTTAAATGTCTCAAAAGTTAGAGAAACATTTGACATTATTTTAATTTTAGAATTGCCTAAAAGGAATGTACTGAGCAGGTTATAATTGGCAATTTGAAGAATGAATTCTACTTAGACTATTACATAACTAGTGAATAATAACAACAACAATAATAATGGATACCATTTATTTTAAAACTTATGTTTAGCCAGGAACAGTTATTTGGCTTCTCTACTGTTGCAAGTTACTCTTTTGTTGTCTTCTGCATTTGCAAATTATTGTATCTCTGTCCAAACAATTTTAGATCAAATCAATACTCCCAAGCATATAAATGACTAGAGGCCTGGTGCATGAAATTCATGCGCTTATGGGGGAGGGTGTCCCTCAGCCTGGCTTGTGCCCTCACGCAATTCAGGAGTCCTTGGGGGCTGACTGAGGGCTTAGGCGCATTCTGGTCATCCTTAGCACTGTCGTGGAGGCTGGAGAGGCGCCTGCCACTGCTGCTGTGCTAGTCAGCTGTGAATCTGAATCAGGGTTTCTGGTTGAGTGGTTCTCCTCCTGTGGGAGTGCACTGACCACCAGGGGCAGCTCCTGTGTTGAGTGTCTGCCCCTGGTGGTCAGTGTGCATCATAGTGGTTGTTCCACCATTTGGTCTATTTGCATATTAGCCTTTTATTATATAGGATATCTGTAAAATACTTCATTTTAAAGAATAAGAAAATGTTTCTGGTCTTCAGGAGACTTGGGAGTTCCTAAATCCCTATCATCCAATCTCAAAGGAAGGAAGGTATGGGTGGCACCCTAACGTCAAATGAGTATTAGAAGAGTAGTTAAAACATTTCACTGAAAAGTATTAGTTCATTTGGAAGTGAATCCAGGTGTGTTTTATAGTGCTTCCATTCTCATACCCTCCATGTGTAACAAATATTCTATCAAAGCAACACTTTTTAAATGCACCACTATTTAGTAGAATCCTGCTATATTAAAGGGCTAATACCTTATAGAAAATATTTAGTAGTGAACATAAGTATGCCTTATTTATTTGTCAGGTGGTGAATTACTTAAACAGTGGCGTTATCTTCAAAGAAAAGCAATTTCCAAATAATTTCACTGTTTCCACCAACACTAATTTATTTTACTGAATTGGAAAAAATAATTTCCACTAGAGTTTTATATTTACAGTGTTAGACTATGTTCTATGAACAGTGACGTTATGCTTTCTATCTGCTCTTAAATAAAAGATCTTGAAATTTCTTACCGGTCTACCTTACTGATAAAGGCAGAGTTTTCACATAAATTTCTTTCACTTGGAGACAAGTTCCTTTTGGTTTCAAGAGCACCTTGCCTCTTCAATAGTTGTGTTTGTTTCTCCCTAGATAGAGGCCACCTGTGAGTCATAAGTATTCTGACTCATAAATTGGTGAGAAACACAGGTGGAACATTAAATCTGAGTAAACTTTTCTCTGAAAATAAGTCTTTCAGAAAACATGTGGTATTTACCTCCATCATGTAATATAAGTAGTATTTTAAAACAATATAGTTAAACTAGAGGCCTGGTGCACAAAAATTTGTGCACTTGGGGGGAGAGGGTCCCTCAGCCCAGCCTAGGCCCTCTCACAGTCTGGGACCCCTCAGAGGATGTCCACTTGCTGGCTTAGGCCCGCTCCCCAGGGGATCGGACCTAAGCTGGCAGTCAGACATCACTCCGGCAGCCCGGGAGCCCTCGGGGGATGTCCACTTGCCAGAGGGGAGCAGGCCTAAGCTGCAGTCAGACATCCTTAGCACTGCTGAGGAGACGAAAGAGGCTTCCACCACCACCGCTGTGCGGGCAGCCATCAGCCTAGCTTATGGCTGAGCAGAGCTCCCCCTATGGGAGCACACTAACCACCAGGGGACAGCTCATGCATTGAGCTTCTGCCCCCTGGTGGTCAGTGTGTGTCATAGTGACCAGTCATTCCCAGTCATTCTGATGTTAGGGTCAATTTTCATATTAACCTTTTATTATATAGGACAGAAGCCTGATGCACAGGTGGGGGTCAGCTGGTTTGCCCTGAAGAGTGTCCTGCTGGGGTGCCTGGCCAGCCTGGGTGAGGGGCTGATGGCTGTTTGCAGACTGGTCAAACTCCCCACAGGAGATCTCACCCCATGGGAGTGTGGCCAGCCTGGGTGAGGGGCTGAGGGCTGTTTTCAGGCTGGCCATGGCCGTGGGCTGGAACCAAGTATCTGGGATTTATTTAACTTCTATAATTGAAACTTTGTTGCCTTAGTCCCGCTCAAACCCTCCAGCTGGAAGGACGTATCTTGGGTTTATTTACCTTCTGTAATTGAAACTTTGCTGCCTTGAGCAGAGCTCAGGGCCCACAGGGCAGGTGGGAATCTTGGCTTCCTCCATTGCCAGGGCAACGCAAGCCTCCTGCCTGGCTACAGCTCCCTGGCTGCCACCAACTTTGTGATGGAGTGAGGATTAATTTGCATATTACTCTTTTCCCTGAGCAGAAGACCCCCAAGCCCCTCTGATCACTGACTTCACAGAGCCCAGGTCTCTGTGATCATGGGCTCTGATCCTGCCCCCTGCCATCACCAGCTCTGCCCTTGCCCTACTGGCAGCCTCTGGCCAAGGCTACAGGCCTGGGCAGGAGACCCCCAGGCCCCTGCTTTTCTGGCTTCACTGGTTCCCAGACCCCCGCGATTGCAGGCTCTGCCCCTGCCCCTCTGATTGCTGGCTCTGTGGAGCCCAGGCCCCGGTGATCTCTGGCCTTGCCCCTGCCCTGGCCTGAGGCCTCTGGCTCAGGCCTTATGCCTGGGTAGGGCACCCTCATACCCCTCTGACCACTGGCTTTGCCCTTGCCCATGTCTGACACCTCTGGAGAAGGCCTCTGGCCTGGGTAGGGGACCTCCAGTCCCCTCTGATCGCCTGTTCTGCCCCTCAGGCCCCCCGCCTCCCCTGCCACCTGCCTGGCTAACAGGCCTGACCACTTCAGTGGCAGGGCTGAGCTGGACTGGGCTATGGGGGCGGCCATCTTTGTGACAGAGTGATGCCTAATTTGCATATTACTCTTTTATTAGATAGGATAGGCATTTTATTTTCATTATGTCCAGCATTACACTAGTC
>PVJC01020398.1:0-28391 GCA_004026665.1 Murina feae
TCTCCTATAATTGATACACTGTTCCTTTAAGCCGGCCTACACATGTAACAAAGCCTCTCTCTGCCTCACCTCGCAGAGTCTATACTGCAACAATGTTATACTTTTAGACTCAGGCTAGGTCTGCTGTTCCCTTCAGCTCCCGAGGATTCTATGATTGATACATTATTGAAACATGTTTCGCAGCCTGCCCGCCAAGGGCCGAAAACAGTATCGCTTTCGCTCCTGCTGCAACGGACACTGCCTAAACGTTTCCTCAGGTCCGGGAGTGGCGGCCACCATGTTGGCTGGGCTAATTTGCATACAGCCGCTCTGATTGGCTGGTGGGCGTGGCTTACCCTGTCTCAGAGAAACGGTTAATTTTAATATTTCGCTTTTATTAGTTTAGATAATATGATTGCCACTGTAGTGATAGTTAACACCTCTACTATATCACATTATAATTTCTTTTCACTGGTTAGAATAATTAAGATCTAGTCTCTTAGCTAGCTTGATAATTATAATATGATACTATCCTACCTATCTAATAAAAGAGTAATATGCAAATTGACCATCACAAGATGGCTTCCCCATGTGGTCAAAGATGGCCGCCACAAGATGGTCAGCAAGGGAGGGCAGTTGGGAGGGACCCAGGCCTACAGGGGAGGGCAGTTGTGGGGGGGACCCAGGCCTGTAGGGGAGGACAGTTGGGGGGGACCAGGCTGTCAGAGGAGGGCAGTTGGGAGGGACCATTCTGGCATGAGGAGGGCAGTTAGGGGCAATCAGGCCAGCACAGGAGCAGTTAGGTGTTGATCAGGCTGGCAGGGGAGTGGTTAGGGGCAATCGGATGGCAAGAGGTCGGGAGCCAGCAGTCCTGGATTGTGAAAGGGATGCCTGACTGCCTGTTTAGGCTAAACGGGCAGTCGGACATCCCTCAAAGGGTCCCAGATTGGAAAGGGTGCAGGTTGGACTGAGGGACACCACCCCCACACTCCACTCCCACTCTGTGCACGAATTTCAAGCACCGGGCCTCTAGTTATCTATATTCATCATATTGTGCAAGGATTCACTTCCTGAATAAATGTTACACAGAGCAACAGTTCCTAACAGATTGTAGGTTTGTTCAATAAATATTTATTGAATTAATGAAGGAACGAACTAGAAATTCTTCCCAATTTTTGTGATAAGAAATAAACATTTTGAAGAATTCTTTGCAAAAAGTTTTAGCCCGATCCTATTTACTTCTGCTTAATAATAAATCAGTAACATTAAAATCACAGACTAGCATTAGAATACTACCTAAATCATCACCAAGTTCATTTCTGTAGATTTCAAAATCTCCTGTTTATCCATACTCCTGGAAGGCCTTTTCCAGAAATACATCCACACGATTGAGGCACCTAGAAATCTCAAATAAAGAGGTCTATATGCTCTTGAATCTTATCTTTGAATGTCAAAGAAAACTGATTTTTCTCTGACATGAATAAAACACAACCAGGACAAGTAGATGATCTATTCATTGTAGCTAGGCACTTCTTCACAAGGAATCCAACAACTACTTACCTTGATCAGCCTCTGTTTTGTTTTTTGTTTGCATCAACCTTTGATGGAATTTTACAAGAATTAGTATATAATGGCTATAGTAGAGTGTGAACCACTCTGAAGGTCAGAAGAAAAATTATTCAGATGACAAAAAGAAAGAAAATTTAACTGTTCTGCAAAATTAAGCCCTTTAAAGTACTAGAGTTCAATCACTGAGAATTTACCACATGCCAGAGAACATATAAAATGCTGAGGACAAAAAATAAATAGGACATGATCCCTGTCCTTGGGTAGTACATAGTGTAGGAGGAGAGAATGACTCTATTCTATCAGAAAATGGGCTTGTTGCAAATCACAGAGACTCAAAGTCACTTAGTCTATTTTATTAATCCTTAGATCTGTGGAAGAGGAAAATAATCATTATTCATTCAAAATAGTATTTCCCAAGTTTTCCTGATCATATTAATTACATCAAGGGGTTTATTAAAATATAAATTCCCAGGCCTCTCTCTTGCAGATTCTCATTCGGTAGGGTTGGGGTCCATCCTCCCCTCAATTTATATGACCATGCAACTTTGGAATGATCATATTGTAACTGTAGCAATTCCCTTAAATGTTAGAAAATGTAATATATTAACTGGTTTCAAAAAAGGCTAAATTGCCATCGATTTTCTTATGGAAAGCTTTGCCTCAGCAGAAAGAGTGGGAAAAGGCTCATCTTCTAGGCTTTAAAAGAAAGCATCATTTGGCAGTGTCCAGGAAGTCTGGTTCCTTACACACAAGAAGTTCAGTTTCCTTTTTATTTATTTCATTTTTTATTTATTTTTAGAGAGAGGGGATGGGAGAGAGGGAGCGAGGGAGGGAGGGAGAGAGGGAGAAAGGGAGAGAGGGAGAGAGGGAGAGAGGGCGGATAATTCTTTATCTCCATGAAATTGTGCTGATTGAAAATGAGCAGGAACAAGACATGCTCAGATAAGTTCAGAGATATCTGATGCACAATGGGCTAAAGGGCAGCGTAGAGTTGAAGCAAGGGTTTAAGGGGCCTAGAGACTGGCAAACTATCCTTTGCTCTACCCTCTACCTATTAATTAAGTACATGACCTTGGGCAAGAAAATTTCACCTGTCCGCACCTCAGTTTATGACCTATAAAATGATGGGCTTAACTTTACCACAGAATCCCTTCCAGCTCTAAAATTTGATGAAACGACTTCATGGAGGGCAAACACAATGCGTTCTGCAAACTCTTTCTTGGAAGCATTAAAGACCACCAAGAATTACACTGACCAGACACCTCAGATTAATTATGGGTCAACTCTCCTGGTGTCTGGAGCATACCTCAACCACTCTTTACCTGCAATGCACTGTTTGTGTTTCACAGGCCACTCAAATCTACGAATCTCATCTGGGGTTTGGAAGGTAGAGCAGGTAATATCCCGATTTACAGAAGGAACTAAGGCGCGGGCTTACATGTCCTGTTTAAAGTTTCACAGTCGTAAATGACAAAGTCTACTGGACCTCGCTGTCTAAAAAAGTGGACGAGGGGTGGCCCGGAGGTGGCATTGGATAACACTAGACATCCAGCTATTCTGTTATCATTGAAAAGCAAATCCTCCCAGGAAAAGGCCTCGAGCCAACTACTGGGTTCAATTCCCATGAAGGTCAGGTGCGCACAGCTTGCAAAACTAATGGATCCCGCCAACTTGGAATTCACGCGACTGTGAGCGTGTTAAGTTCATCCCGGGGGTGAGGGGCGGGAAGAGCTGCAAGGCTCTGGGAGCCTAAGCAGCCCAGGCTCCCTGGTCTAAGGAGGTGGGGGGTGCCCGGTATGGGTCAGTCACCTGGAAGCCGGTTCCTTTGCCTCGGGCCTCGGACGTACACTGTCCGCACCAAGGGCGCCAGCTTCTGCTTCAAAGCACCCGCTGCCAGGCTTCCACACCGGTACATTTCGGCAGCCGCTACTCAGGACCTCCTCCTTCCTTTCTTCTCACGCACTGACGGGTCAAACACCTTGGGCCCCGGCCCACTCGCCCCCCTCCGCTCCGCTCAGCTCCGCGCACACGCACTCCACGCAGACTCCTCCTTCCAGCTCCGGGTGGGCATTGGCCAGTCCTGCAGGCTTGCTAGAGCCGGGGAAGGGGAAGTGCTTCCTTCTGCGCAGGCCTAGTACTCAGCTCTGCATTGTGATTGGCCCACAAGGAGGGAAGGTTTGCGCATGCGCCCAGTTTCTCCCAAGCTTGCAAGCAAAGTCCTCGCTGGATTTGCTGTAAGTTTCCATGGATTGGGGGTAGTGAGTTCCGCTGAGCGAGTTCAGAAAGCCGTCCAAACTGAGACCTGTGGGGCCGTTTGGCCTGGCTTTTGTGGCCGGTGCTGCTGCTGTGTTGTTGGAGGAAAATGGTAACAGCACCTCGCAAAGCATGGCCCCAGCACTGAATTTTGTTCTTTTGTTTTAGTCAGACCACAAGCTACTGGGTACTAAGCCTTCGGGATTCTCTGGCTTGATTCCACTTCCAGTCTTAAATACAGGTCCGAGCTGGGTCTCCTGGTTTCCCAGTTTTAGACTGATCTTTTACAAATTGCTGGCATTTCCCTACCCAACCTCTGCTTCTAGGGCAAGTATTCATTTCGCATTCCGCTCTCTCTTGCCCCATATTGCTTTTATATTGTGCAATTCTGATTCCTAGATGCTGTATCAGGTGCTGCAGATAGTCTCCTGTTAATCTTCCGTGCTTGAGAACAGGTTGCTGGCAAAGCGTAAAGCAGCGTTCATGCTTCAGACACCCTGTGAGAATTCCTAAACAAGACTTTTAGAGTTGGGGTGGGTAGAGAGGGTAGGTGCGGTGACTGAGTATAAATAGGTGTTTTGACTCTACCAAATGTAAGCTAAATTGGAATTAAAATTTTGGCTGTATGCAAAACATAACATAGTCTTTTCTCAAAGTTTTGGGTTACATATTCTTTACTGGTATTTACTGAGCATTTGCCACTTAGCCATTACTATGAAGGGGGATCTAGAGGTTTATGAAAAGTATAAGAAGTGGTCACTGTATAGTTAGGGAGATGACATATACTGGTCATTTAAAATATATATTCGATGTAGTACCAGAGCAAGAGAAATGACTATGGGATGGAATAGCTAAGAAAGAATTTCACACAAGAAGTATTACTTGAGTCCTGACCGGTTTGGCTCAGTGGATAGAGCGTCAGCCTGCGGACTGAAGGGTCCCAGGTTCGATTCCGGTAAAGGGCATGTACCTTGGTTGCAGGCACATCCCCAGAAGGGGGTGTGCAGGAGGCAGCTGATCGATGTTTCTCTCTCATCGATGTTTCTAACTCTCTATCCCTCTCCCTTCCTCTCTGTAAGAAATCAATAAAATATATTTTTAAAAAACCATCCATGCTTTAAAAAAAGAAGTATTCCTTAAGCCTGTCTTCAAGGATGAGCAGTAAAATTCAAATAGTGGAGTAAGAGAAATGATATTTCAGATGGTGAGTACACTGGGACCAAAGGAAATATTTTTAGTGTTTATACACCGTTAACTGTGGATGCAGTCTGCCTCAGGTTGAATCCTGGCTCTGCCACTTGGGCATGTCACTTAGCTATGCCTCAATTTCCTCATCTACCAATTTCACAGGTTTGATATAAAGATTAAATGAGAAAGCACCATGCTATTTAAATTAAAAGGCTTGGAGGTATAAAATGAACAAAACCTAGTACATTTTCAGGTGACAATGGCAAGGAATACACACTAGGAAGTTAATAAGGACAGATAATAAGGTGGGGTCAGATTTGAACTAGCCAAATAGTTTGTCCTCAATCTTGTAGGTGATGATATTTTTTTTTTAGTAAAATAGGGACAGAGGGCAAAATTACAAAGACATTGTTTTAGAAAGTTTAACTCAGGAAACAGTCTTTACTGGGTTAAAATGATCCAGAGTTCCCTTACTCATTTAGGATAATGTGCAGGAGGGGAGGAGAGTGGGAAATCAACCAAAGAATACATATGCATGTATGCATAGCCTTTTGACACAGACAATAATAGTGGGGTGAAGGCCTAGGGGGGTGGGGGCAGAGTAGGAGGCAACGGTGGGGAAAATGAGGGACATCTGTAATAGAATCAACAATAAAAATAGAACAAAACAAACAAAATATAGAATAATGGGTGTTCAGAAGTACAGGAATGACCTTTTTTTAGATTTTTAAATTGATTTTTAGAGAGAGGGGAAGGAGGAGAAAAAGAGAGAAAGAAACATTGATGCAAGAGCAAAACATTCATCAACATCCATGGGCTCCCCCCCCCATACACACACACACTCCCCACCAGGGATGGAGCCAGGCTCCTGCATTCCAACCAGCAACCCCTGGGTGCACAGGCCAATGCCCAAGCAACCCAGCCACATGGGTCAGGGCTACTCTTCTGTAGATAATGATTACCAGATTTAGCTTCAAGTGCAGAGAAGAATGCTGCTGAAAATTATTATCTAGACATCAGCCAAAAAATGATAGCTATCCACACTATAAAATGAAAATTGGTATTCATAATGATAACCTTGGTTTAGCCAACAAAGATTAAATCCTTCTCGAGATGGTTTTAATATTGAATAGCATAATCTAGGATTTTAGAAATGGGTGACCCACATATATGTGTAAAGAGTTAGCTAGCCCTGACCAGTTTGGCTCAGTGGGTAGAGCGTCGGCCTGGGGACTGAAGGGTCCCAGGTTCGATTCCGGTCAGGGGCATGTACCTTGGTTGCTGGCACATCCCCAGTGGAGGGTGTGCAGGAGGCAGCTGATCGATGTTTCTGACTCTCTATCCCTCTCCCTCCCTCTCTGCAAAAAGTCAATAAAATGTATTTTTTTTAAAAAAAGAGTTAGCTATACGTATATCTGCTAACTCAGCTAAAAAGCTTGTTAACTAGAAGACCCTGTCTTCCTAGCCATTTTGTGTAACCTGGACTTGGCTGAGCAGTTGCATTACAGACCTATCACTAATGCACTGAATTGTTTTTCTTTTTTTTTTAAAAAAAAATTGTTTTTCTCATATTGGGATGGATTTAGTCAGGTTCGTCTCTTCTGCAGCTCAGCCTTACATACAAATAAGATGGCGGCTCATGTGTGCTACTGGAATCCCTGACCCTGATGGCATTCGCAAACAGCTCATGTTGGTGCTGTTGGCATATGTCAATATTATTCCTATGAAATATGTGGGATGATGGATAAAGTCTTAAAAGCAAACATAAAAGGGGTACAATTTATTGTATGTAAATTATACCTCAGTAAAGTTATTGCAAACAAATTCTGAACCTGAAGTCACTTTCAGGGGAGGGAGTACTCATCTTGACCAAGATGTGTGATGCTTAGTAAACTTTGGGAAGCTGCCCCCTGATACCGTAAGAAAGTTCTGTTCATTTATCATCTTCCAAGCATAATCTACGCTTCTGGCAAATTAGACCCAACCACTTTCTTCTACATTCAGTTGTAGAGGGGGTGAACCCTCCTAGGGGTTTGCAGTTCCTTTGGACACTCCACCATTCTAGAAGGACATGATTGTATGGAGAGCTCAGGAATGCAAGACACTATGAGGTTTATGCCTTGTCCCAAGATCCCTCCACCTGGGTCTGAAATGGTTAGTCCCAGGAACAAAGTCCCCTTTTGCTGGAGCTGCCACTACTAGCTCCCCCCCACACACTCCCTGTTTGGCCCTCTCCGGCGGCGGGCCTTCCCCATTGGCCAGTCACACACAACCGACTGCAGCAGCCAATGGGAGTCGCTCTCCTGAACATTCAGAGGATGGGTGCTCGTGGTGTGACGAGGGGGAGGTTGGCGCCTGGCATGCACCCCTCTACATCTGGCAAGTCTGTGACAGAAACAGTAACTCCCCCTACACACGCACACCAGGGTCCCCTGGCTCCTTCCTCTCAGCTGCAAGGGCCTCCCCCCACCCAGGCTTGTCTTGGCAGCGCCCTCCAAGGCTCCTGCTCGCGAGTGCACCTGCTTCCTCAATAAGGGAGCATCCCTTTATCCCCAGGCTCGGGAGGGGCCGCAGCGGCCGCCCCGCCCAGGAGAGTAATGTTGCTCCAAGGCCAAAGTGCTCCAGAGATGCCTGAGGGTGCAGCTTTGTCCTCCCCAGCTGTGCTCCTGGCCCACTGACTCCCGCCTGCTTCAAGAGAGTGGGGGTGGGGAAGCCTGAGATCTATAAGATAAATGGGGGCGAGGAGAAGGGAAGACCATCCCGGAGTGGGGTGCGCCGCTCTCCCCACCCCCCTTTCCTCATAGGCTTCCTCCCTGCGGTGTATCCTTGGGGATCGGCACGGGAGGATCCTAGCCAGGGGCGCGGCTGCAGCTTGGGGGCGCGCCGTGGGTCTCAAGCCCGAGTCTGGTCTGAGCCACAGGCAGAAGGAGAAGGCTCACTGCTTGCTGTCTCTCCTCCATGCCCCACTTCCCTGCCTGGCTTTTGTGTTGCTGCTTCGGAAATGTGAGGAGAGTGAGCTGGAGGAGAAGGAGGGGGACCTAGGTTGAGAGGCACCCCCTGCACGCGCGCGCGCGCGCGCGCACTGTGCCGGCGCACGCACACACGCGCGGACACACACTCACGGACACGCACACACACGCACAAAGCTCCCTCGCCTCCAGCGCACTAACGTGGTCGGTTTCTTTGTGTGGAGCCCTCGAGGGGGGTTGGGGCCCCAGTTTGGTCCCGTCCTAGGGAGATGGCGCAGCCCATCCTGGGCCATGGGAGCCTGCAACCTGCCTCGACCGCTGGCCTGGCATCCCTGGAGCTTGACTCGTCGCTGGACCAGTATGTGCAGATTCGCATCTTCAAAATCATCGTGATTGGGGACTCCAATGTGGGCAAGACCTGCTTGACCTTCCGCTTCTGCGGCGGGACCTTCCCAGACAAGACTGAAGCCACCATCGGTGTGGACTTCAGGGAGAAGACCGTGGAAATCGAGGGCGAGAAGATCAAGGTGATCCAGCCGGTCAGGTCCCGGAAGGGTGGGCTCTGGGAGGGAGCCTCGCCTGAGGCTTGGATCTAGTGGTTGTGAAGCCTCGGACGCGTGGCTGTGTCACTGTTTGCTGAGCCCAAGACCCTTGGCACCTCCTCATCCCCCTTTTCCTCTCTCAGTCGCGGGGTTCCAATCTTACCCGTTTGGGGTGGAGGCAGGCCGGAGTGGGTGCATTCACGCCCTCTGCCCCTACCTGACAGCTCTCGCTAGGAAAAGCATGTGTGATCCCATCCTTGACCCTGTGCCAGGAGCAGCGGCACCTGTGGGCAGAGGGAGGCAGGAGGGAATTGGTTGTGGTGTGGGATGGATCCCAAAGCACTTTACATATCTTGAGGTCTCTTCTACCTCTTGGGTGCCAATAGGCTGCAAAACTCCACTTCGGTTAAGGCAGTAGAGGGGAGGAGAGGATGGAAATCCATAGAAAATTACAGTTTATGTTTACTGTTGGGGCTGAGATGGAATAGGGGTGGAGTGGGGTGGTTCTGGCACAACGTCATGAACCTTTTAAAGAAACCGAGACAGGGTCACCCACCAGCCCTTCATAATAGACAAAACTACTTCTTTTGGAACAGTCCTTCTCAAATGCTATCTTCTATATTTGTCGCTATTTGCCATTACTCATTGTGTTGGTATTGTCTTCAGCAGGCCTTTGTAAAAATGCAGAGCAACTTATCTGAGGGTCAATGGAAGTGTCTTGGTCCTCTCTTCTCAGTAGTTGATGAAGTAGGCTAAGTAAAGATATTCTTGTCTGACCATTTGTACTCACTTTTGGTTCAGAAAGGGTGGAAACTCAATAGGACAGGAATAATTCAATGCGCAGAGGCTAGTGGGAGGGAGGACATGACAAGGGCAGCTTCGTGTGTCAGGGGAGTAGAAAGGGGGCAGGTCCATGGGTAGGAAAGTCACCTCAAAAGACACTGTGCACTAAAGACCAACTCCACTAGACCCATAGCTGACCTTTTCTTGAGCTTATGGCCCGACCCCGTCAAGTAACAGTAAAAAGCTCCTTCCTACTGGTCAAAGAGCCCAAATGACCACAAGGCCTATCTTCAGAGTGAAATTGAGAGAAGGGCTTAGCAACTGGGGAAAATGATGAAAACATTGTAAACTCTGCAAGACTCTCGACTTCTTGGTTTTTATAATGAACGTGTTTTGAAATGGCTTCAGAAACTGGGCCAAGATGCTACATGTGTCAGGAAGATGGACAGTATTGATAAGGGAGAGCTCTCCCGAACAACTGAGTCCCAGGGTCAGAAATATAGGGCACTGTTTTGTAATAGTGACCATTTTCAGCCCTTGCATTTTTGGAGGAATTGCTACATTTCTTTTTTAAAGTCAAAGTAGGTATCTGTCTTTCTCCTTTCCCAGGGCTTTATGTTGACAATTGCTTGTTTAGGACTTTCTCTGGGGTGTCTAGCTTCTTTAATGTAAAGTTGTAAGATTCTGGAATTTCTAAAGCAAGCCTTAACAATCCAAAATAGAAATATACTTACGGATGTGCTCTTAGACCCTTAAGACCCTTAAAATGCAATGCTACTGCCTGTTTAAAATCAAATGTCACATTGAACAAAACAGCTTTCTGGATTTAAGAGAGGGGAAAGAAGTCCACCTGAAATTTACATAGAGGAAAAAGGAAGTGTTTGGGAGTCTGGGGGAGAAGAGAAGAGGAAACTAGAACGTGTGAAATGGAAGGTGAAAATGAGTGGAAGAGGGTCACCACCCAATGCCCTTGGGAAATTTTTAAAAGTTTCCTTCCCTTACAACACCCAATACTTAGCCAAACTGGATTTTACAGTCTCTGCCAAAGATTCTGGACTTTTTTCCCAAGGGGCAGAGCCTGTGACAGCGTGACTCACTAGAAACAGAGCTGAGCAGGGCACCACATGCAGAGAAGTGCTCAATACAGGCTTTTTAGGGGAAGATGATATTTCAAGAAGGAAAAACCTTGTGACACTTCTGAAGGGGCTCTCTGAGGGCAGATTATGAAGGATCTCAGGGTGGGCTATGGGAAGGGGGAAATGCTGCCCCAGCCTCATCTAAAGCTGCTGCAACCTCAGGGCCAAAGCCAGCAGGTGAAGAACAGCTTGTCCATGGGAAGATGGCGTGGCAGCGAGCACATGATCTCAAAGGAGATCTGGCCCCACACTCCGGCTGCCCTGGAGTTTCTCAAGGAACAAGTAACAAAACCACACTAGGAGGTGGCTGCCAAAGGCTTCTCCTTTTGGGGGAGACAGAAAAGTACTGTGGCCCTAGACCACATCTAGCAATAGAAGGCTGTCAGGCTATAAGGTGCCAGCTCTCAAAAGAGACTGGGAAAGAGGGCTCAGTGAGCTCTTCTCAATTCAAGAGTAGGGTGTAGCCTCTACTGGGCTGCTTCCCTGTGTCCCAGGGTAGCATATACCATCAAGCCCTGTAGCAGGATGACTGATTCAGCACATTTGGGACAACTCTTTTAATTACCAGGGCCATCCCTGTGGCTTTGAAACCCAAATTGATGTCTCCAGTCAATGTGTCTTCACACCCTCCCCATCACAACATTTATAATCCAGTGTTCCCTACTTAACATGAGCATCAAGAAAAGCCTCCAATGAGTAAATAATAATAATATTAATAATACTAATAATAAACTCCTGCTTTGTGACTAAACAAAGAGCCCAGACTGGACACTCTACATGCACTACTATATTTGATCTTCATAGGAGACCTATGAAATTAGGATTGTTATTATCATTCCTATTTATAGATAAGGAGATCAAAATTAGAAAGATTAAATAACTTGCTCAAAGGCATATGGATTCGAGCTTTAGACTTTGACCCTTGAACCTAACTAAGCACTTCACCATCTCATTATCCTGCCTTCCCGTGACAGCACCAGTATTGCAACCTAGATTCAGAGCCCATACTCTCTACCACCTCACTTTGCCCTCAGGGGCAATATCTGGCCTAGGGGAATGTGCACAGGGGGAAGTGGCATCCTGTGCAACAGTCTGATAGTCTCTTCTCGGCCATGGTCCAGGGTTATAATCCCAGGACCCAGGATCCTTCAAGTTGTCTCCTTTAACTGCACCCCAGACACTGAGCTGAGTACTAGGTTTTACTTTTTTGTACTTTGACTGTCTCACCTTAGCTGTGAGAATCAGAGAATGTTCAGAAATGGGAGAGACCTTAGAGAACTTTTAAACCAACATCCACATTTTACGGATAGGAAACTGAGGCTCAGAGAGGGACAGGGACATGCCTAAGATCACACAGGGCCAGGCCTACAACTCAGGTCTCCTAATTTCCCTTCTGGTGATTTTTCAATATAAATGCCTGCTCTGGGCTTGTCCTGCTGTCCATGCAGCCTATGCAGTCACCTGTAACAGGGACACAAAGACACATCGTATGGGAAAACTGACAGTCCTTCCTAACATCAACCTTGGTAGAGGCATGCCCCAACCTCCGAAGAAAGAGTGGAGTTTCCCATAATGACCATTATGGAACTGTCTCCTTTAGCTTTAGCTAAATCATATTGAGCCTGTCTCAGACTAGAAGCATTGGAAAATGCCAAATAGGAGTGTGTGAGGGGTGGGATGAAGGAGGTAATAGAGGGGAGATTCAGAACTAATTTTGGAGCCATTCTTCGTAAATTCTCATAGGAGCACCTCCTCCTCCCTAGTTTGGTTCCTTACATCTAGCACCCCCTCAGCCCTAACCCTGCGGACCAGGCAAACTGCAGGTTAGCTATGGCTGTGGGCAGGCGCCAACCAGGACTGTGGATATCTCTTTCTCTGCAGATCACTTGGAAAATCACCTTCCTGTGTTACATTACTGAGTGGACGAAGGCTGAGCTAAGTGTTCCCTCAGAAGCTGCCTGCAGTCAGAATGACATCATGTCTTCCTTAGGGCTTCTGAGCTTCCATCTTCTGCCAGTTAGCTTAATGTTTAATTACCCATCAGTGTGTGTTCTCTGCCTTGTTTCCTCACTTTCTGTGCATTAGTTCCTCTTTGTTTCTGTCTTTCTTTGCCAATCGCTGGGGCAGCCTTGTGTGTGTATCTTAGACGCAGATGGGACAGTCCAGCTAGTTAAAAAAATATTTGTTTTAAACCATTCCCATTATCCACTCAGGCATCCTCTGAAGGTTACAGATGTATTTTTCTCCACTTTTCCACATCTACTCTCCCCCGCTGGCCTCCAACAAAAGGACATTCATGCATCATCTATAGAAAGATGCCAGATATGCTCCCTAGGGAAAAGAAATATCTGCGTCAGCTATGAGCATGTGCAGGGAGTGGGGGACTTGCTGAAGCTTGCTCAGACAATGGTGGCCTCAGGAAAACGATGAAAAAGGCTAGCTTTATCTTTGGTGACTCCCCAGGATGTGCCCCTCAACCCTCCTCCAACATCCCTGTTATACTGGTTGGAGCTACTGATGATGAGATAGAGCTAAGGCACAGGCAGTCTATGGGGAGGGAAGGGGAGAGGAATGCCAGCAACCTGCCATGGGTGGCTGGGGGTAGGTCCAATCAGTACAACAGGGATGTTGGAGGAGGGTTGAGGGGCACATCCTGGGGAGTCACCAAAGATAAAGCTAGCCTTTTTCATCGTTTGCTGGCATTCCTCTCCCCTCACCTGCCCACTGCCTGCCTGTGCCTTGGCTCTATCTCATCATCAAGAAGCCAAGCTTTCTGCGCTTTCCAGGATGAGAACCAATGGGTCCAAGGAGCAGCTACTAGGGCAGGGCTGATGGGCCTTCTGAGTCAACAGCAACAACTAACATGTGCAGAGCACTTTATATTTTGCAAAAGCTCTTTTTCATGTGTTATTTCATTTGCCTAGTCATTTATTTAGCTAGTAAGTGAAGGAGCTAGGAGCCAAGTCTCCCAATTCCGAAACTACTGCTGCATTTCACCAGTGCCCAGTCAATTACTTGTCGGGCCAGACTTGAGGGTGGAGGTTTGGGGCCAGGGAGGAAGGGAGAGTGTGTATTAGGCACTGTGCCATATACTTACAAGTAATGCTAATCCTCACAGCATCACTACAAGATTCCTGTGGTTATCTTCGTTTCCAGGGGAGGACACTGAAGGTAGACTAAGTTACTTGCCTAAGGACACGTAACTAGCAGTATGTGATTGGGCTGAGATTTGCATCCAAGTTGGTTTGACTCCATTACTCCCCACTGACCCTTGGAGAGAAAAGAGGACCAGAGGAACATGTATGTGGTTAAGGGGCAGTTGTCCCCCCAGGGTCATCATGTGGATACGGTGCCCACAGGAAATGAATGATGAATGAGAGGATTACCAGCTGCAAAAGAGGAAGAAAGTGACAGGGGCTTATAAGGATGTTGAGAAAAATAGGAACATCAAATTTCCAAACAAAAATGAGGTCATTTGTGTGTCCGGTGCGCCTGACTGCTGCGCTCTTCCTTTGTGATGGCTTTTCTGATTTTGTGCTGTGTGCAGCCTGCTTTCTGGCTCATTTCTCACTATAAACAGGGGCTCAAAGAGTTTAGAGTGGGATTTATAAAGAGCTAGAATGAGAGCAGTGCCTCTAGTTTAAATTCTGAGCCTCCAAATAAAAGCTTCAGGGCTCCCCGTAACATTGGAAAGACAGAGTTGGTCGCAGCAGCTCGGGCATTGTACACAATTTTGAAGCCAAAGAAAAGCAAACAACCAACCTACTCAGCCCCAAACACCTCACACACTCCCACCCCTGTTCTTGCTAGTGGCAGGTATTTTTAGAGTCCTGAGCTCATGGTGGTAAAGCATCTGCCACATGCCTGAGGGCTGATAGGGAGGCTTACTCAGAAGCAAGAGTTAGAGATCAGGATATTCTTGTGCTATACCTGCTCTCTGCCCACTGACTTCCATTCCTTTCCTGGCCTACTCTCTCTTTTTTCCTGCTCAGAGGACCAGAGCAGTGGAAGAAATGAAAATCTTTTCTGGCTCTGCATGCCAAAGCAAATCAGTCTTTAAGGACTTATGTTTTTCGCATAACCAAAGTTGAATGTTGTCTCTGAAATCGCCTTGGCAGATACCTAGGATGCCAGACTTCTGGTAGTTTTGGTAGCTCAGGCCACAACTGCTTGTTGATAATGATGACAGTTTCGACAACAACCATATTGATAAGTGATTGGATGCAGAAAAAGATAGCTTACAGTTTAGCTGGAGAGATGCCAAGAGCAATGATGAAACATCTAGAGAACAAATAAATATATTCTGAATGGTGTGGTATGGACTCAAAGTGTACTAGAAATGCCTAGAAAAAGAGAATTGAAGAGAAGGTGGAGAAGGTTTTAGGAAGAAGGTGGAGGCATGAACCGAGCCTTGAAGAATGAGCAAGATCTAGGTAGGATAATGAGGGGGCAACCGATTATGTAGGGAAGGGTGAACTAGCAGGACCAAAGGTACAGAGGAAATGAACCAGGTGCAGCTGAGTAGTTTGAAATGAGGTTGGGTGAAGTAAAATTATGGCAATTTCCATTTGATGCCACATGCAGAAGAAGGCTAACATAATCCTATATAATAAAAGGGTAATGTGCAAATTGACCCTAACAGCAGAATGACTGGGAATGACTGGTCACTATGACACACACTAACCACCAAGTGGCAGACGCTCAATGCAGGAGTTGCCCCGTGGTGGTCACTGTGCTCCCACAGGGGGAGCTCTGCTCAGCCACAAGCCAAGCTGATGGCTGCCAGTACAGCGGTGGGAGCCTCTCCTGCCTCCTCAGCAGTGCTAAGGATGTCCGACTGCAGCTTAGGCCTGCTCCCCGCTGGCAAGTGGACATCCTCTGAGAGCTCCCAGGCTGCCAGAGAGATGTCTGACTGCCAGCTTAGGCCTGATCCCCCCGGGAGCGGGCCTAAGCCAGCAGGTGGACATCCCCTGAGGGGTCCCAGACTGCAAGAGGGCACAGGTTGGGCTGAGGGATGCCTCCCCTTCAGTGCACAAATTTTTGTACACTGGGCCTCTAGTTCCTTAATGAGATGGATGACCTGCTGAAAAAGTAGGGATTTAGGAAGGCTAGTTTGAAAGCCATGTGAGGAAGCACTGGAGTAGAGACATCTAGAATCCAAAAGACTTCACTGAAGTCCAGAAGTGAGGAAAGGAGAATCTGTCCTAGGGAAATGAAAATCAAAACACAAGAGTGAGTGAATCTGCCCTGGTCAGTGTTTCTCAGTGGTTAGAGTGTCAGCTGGCACAACACAGAGTCGAGGGTTGGATTCCAGGTCAAGGGCAAGTAACTGGGTTTCATGTTCACTCCTTGTCCGCTGTTGTGGCATGTGTGGGAGGCAACCAGTTGATGTGTCTCTCTCACATCTCTCTCTCTCTCTCTCTCTCTCTCTCTCTCTCTCTCTCTCTCTCTCTCTTCCCTCCCTCCTCCCTTCCACTCTGTGCAGAGCAATGGGGAAAATATCCTCAGGTGAGGATTAACAACAACAACAAAAAAGAATGAGTGAATCTGAAGGTCATGCCAAAGGCATATGGTGGCCATGTCCATAGAGGGAATGCAGGGGAGCCTAGACAATGAAAATTGATGTTTAGAATGATGACTCTGGGGCCCTGTTAAGATCTTCACTGAGCAAGGAGATTAAATTATATTGACTAGATTACACTGACTGAACAATAACTCCAAATAAAGGCTATACTTTGTTTTAAGAACCATAGTAGTCAATTAGTGACCATAATCAAATTTTCTTTGATAACTGAGAATTGTATAGGGCCTTGAGACTATCATTCTGCTTATGAATTTCTCTTGTCCAAGATTTTGGATGTATAAAGAGAAATAGATTGGGCAGAATGCGTGTCGACTCCAGAGTGTCCCTTGGGAGTTGTGTCCTGGTATATGTTACTTATATCAGCATTTTTCCTTCATAATTTGGCCTTTATTCCAAAAGATGAGATACAGAAGAAAAATCCAGTGAGCTAACTTACCATTTACATAACAAAGTGAACAAAATAAATTGAGCTAAAAGCTGAAATTTAAACACTAACTTTGTTTTCTTTTAAAAGTCATCAAAAAAATCCCACAAAATCCAAAACAAAGTGATGAATACTTTAGAGTAAAAAATTTGGAAAATACAACAAAAAAGAACTAAATACATATTACTTATAGTCCCACTGCCCTTAAACAATTATTAATGTTCTGTTGTATACACTTCCAGTCTTTCCTATGCATATAACTATGCTTAATTTTTTTTAATTGGGACCATAGCATATGAAAACTTTCATATCCTGCATTCACTTATATTTTGTGCACACTTCCTCCACCATTTATTCTTTGAAAACATTTTAATGGCTGCATAATAACCCACTGTATAGATATATAAACTTTAGTTATTCCTCTCCTACTGAGCATTTAGGATGTTTCCTGTTTGTTTGTTTTTTAAATATCTTTATTGATTTCTGAGAGAGAGAGAGAGATAGAAACATCGATGATGAGAGAGAATCATTGATCAGCTCCTCCGGCATACCCCACACTGGGAATTGAGCTCACAACCTGGGCATGTGCCCTGACCAAGAATTGAACTGTGACCTCTTGGTTCATAGGTCAACACTCAACCAGTGAGCCATGCTGGCTGGGCCTGTTATTTATTTATTTATTTATTTATTTATTTATTTATTTATTTATTATTGTTTAATTCTCACCCAAGGATATTTTTTCCATTGATTTGTAGACAGAGTGGAAGGAAAGGGAGGAGGGGGATGAGAGAGACACATCGATTGGTTACCTCCTGCACACGCCCTGGCCAGGGTCCAGGATTGAACCCATAACTCTTTGGTCTGAGGGCTGACGCTCTAACCACTGATAGACAGGCCGGGCTGTTTCCTGGTTTTTTTTTTTTTTTTTAAGTATAAATAACATGGTGATTAAGACTTTTGTACAAAATTTTGACCACATATCTGCTATTTCTTTTGTATATCTGGTAGATGATTGGAAGTGAGATTATAGGCTCAAAAAGTTTTTAACATTTTTAAGGTTCTTGATATTATTGCCAAATTTCCCTCAGAAAAGTTAATTAGTGTACATCTGTTTTTTAAAAAATATATTT
The DNA here is from genome assembly GCA_004026665.1 of Murina feae. NCBI lineage: Eukaryota > Metazoa > Chordata > Mammalia > Chiroptera > Vespertilionidae > Murina > Murina feae. The sequence goes on from PVJC01020398.1 coordinate 17,558, forward strand.
TATTAATTTTTTACAGAGAGTAAGGGAGAGTGATAGAGAATTAGAAATATCAATGAGAGAGAAACACCGATCTGCTGCATCCTGCACACTCCCCACTGGGAATGTGCCAGCAACCAAGGTACATGCCCTTGACCAGAATCGAACCTGGGACCTTTCAGTCCACAGGCCGACGCTCTATCCACTGAGCCAAACCGGTCAGGGCTGTACATCCGTTTTTGAACTAAAAATCTTAAGGCTTTTCAACTCAAGATTTTCAACTAAAAATCTTAAGACAAACTATAAATCCTGAAAAAAACTTCTCTATACTTTTATATATAAAAGGCTAATATGCAAAGGGAGTTAGACTGGGAGACTGGGAGTTCAATTGCTTATTATGATGTGTGCTGACCACCAGGGGGCTGCACAGAACATGGTGGGCGACCAGCGGGTGGTGCGATACTGAAGAAATGAGGGAAGGAGGAGGTGGGGAGGCAGGGAGGTGGGGAGGAGGGGAACCTGATTGGCCCTGATTACAAGCCTAGGGACCCTACCCATGCATATATTTCGTGCACTGGGCCTCTAGTACTTTTATAAATCCATTTTGCCAATCTGTCAAAGAACTACTTCCTGTGTCAGGGCTTGTCACCTCAGCTCTATAATGTCACAGAACCATGTTTTCACAGAACCATGTTTTCTCCTGTCTATTCATGTTTCCTTTCCTCACTCCAAACATGGGTTTTTGTATCTTTCAGGTTCAAGTGTGGGACACAGCAGGTCAGGAACGCTTCCGCAAAAGCATGGTCGAGCATTACTACCGCAATGTGCATGCAGTGGTCTTTGTCTATGATGTCACCAAGATGACATCCTTCACCAACCTCAAAATGTGGATCCAAGAATGCAATGGGCATGCTGTGCCCCCGCTAGTACCAAAAGTGCTTGTGGGCAACAAGTGTGACTTGAGGGAACAAATCCAGGTGCCCTCCAACTTAGCCCTGAAATTTGCCGATGCCCACAACATGCTCTTGTTTGAGACATCGGCCAAGGACCCCAAAGAGAGCCAGAACGTGGAGTCAATTTTCATGTGCCTGGCTTGCCGATTGAAGGCACAGAAATCCCTGCTCTATCGTGATGCTGAGAGGCAGCAGGGGAAGGTGCAGAAACTGGAGTTCCCACAGGAGGCTAACAGCAAAACTTCCTGTCCCTGTTGAAACCAAATGATGTAAATACAAGATCAGTCATCACTAAAGTTTTTTCTTTTCCTTTTTTCCGTGTCTGCATAACGCTGACACCTGCTTGTTTCCATACAAATTGATATTAAAATAAAATTTGTATAGATTATCACATGCTTTCATGTCTTGTTTTCCTCTGAGAAGACATTTCTGATTGTGATGAATAGAAGAGTCAAATAGTATGTCTGTGCCAAGGCATACTTCCTATCAGCCTTCTATGCCATTTGAAGATCTCGTCGTCTGAGTCACTTCTTCAGCACTAATTCATCGTCTCACTCAGTGTCATCAGTGGACAGAAACACCCAGAGGGTGTGGTATACACCCAGATATGGTTTCCTGAGTGCCAGTGCAGGCAGCGGGATATATAAGACTTGAAAGATGTTTACTCACAAGTATTTCCTAGGTTCCCTAGAAGAGGCTGCTCTCTCCTTATTTCCCAAAGTTTGAAAATAAAAAGTATAGGTTGCCCAATGGGCCCAGCTGCTTCCACAGTAAGTAGGGTCTTTTCCCCATGTTCTACTAAGCAGTCTCTGATACCGGAAATGTTCTTGCCCCCTTTCTTAGAGGGGCCAGGGCTCAAGCTAACAAATATCTATTATGCCCCCAGCTCTTTGCTGCATGCGATGGAGCAAACATAACAAGAGGAAGACTCATCCCCTATGTTCAGAGACGCTTTGATCTAGTTGTGGGAACATTGTACATACTGAAACTACTTGGGAACAAAAATTAGACAATTATATCACCAAGTGCATAGTCGTGTTATGAGAATTGAGAATGTTATGTCCTCAACATTGGGGGGGTGGGCACTGAAAAAGAATCGTACTTATTTTCTATGTTGAATAAAGTTTAACGTTTGGATTGGTAAAGAGGTGAGGAATGGGCAAAAGTCAGGAAACAGTAATGACCTTGGGGGTTGGACAAGAGAACAACTAGGAGTGTGGCTTACTGATAGCTGAGCAGTCTTAGTGGGAGAGCCCAGTGTGTGGAGGCCTGCACATCAAGCCGGATAGTTTGTTGCTTTTTAAGCCCAGGGGGGGGGGGGTGGCGGCGGCAGCGGCTTTTTGTTGACTCCAGTAGGAGTCCTGTAGGAATTTTTTATATGGCTGGTCCTAGGTATGTGAAAGTCCCTTACCCAGTTGTTAAAGTACCTAAATGGCTATAAAGGCATTTCTACAATAGACCCAGGTAGATCTCTTTACTAGAGGGGATGCTCCTTAAGGTGGCTCTATTGTCAGAAGCCTGTGGAGAGAGGATCCCAGGCAGCCCCTAAGCATGTTTCTCTGGTAGGTGAATGCAGGTCTGCCCCCTGCCCCTTGCCAGCAAAGAGTAGTACTTCCCAGATACACTTCCTACCCAAACAGCCTGTTTGGTCCTTCCAGATTGTCCCTGCAAGCCTCTTTCTCCTATACTGACTAATCCCCCACCCCACTTCCATCTCTACCCAGCTTCAGTCCCAGCCCAGCCCCCAGGCTGGTTCTCATTACTTAACTTGTGCCTGGATCCCAGTCTTTGGGGTCTTCCTAGTATCTAAGTGAGTGCTGTTTTCTTCCTAGTTGTTCCCTCAATGCCCAGCCCCTGATTCTCAACTAAGGGGCTGGGCTGTCTGTTGGTGAACTGCCTGCTGAACCCCCCGTAGCTATACTTCTCCCCACGGAATACACTAGGGATTTGTGTCAGAATTTAGATGCTGACTCTTTGCCCAGGACATGAACTCCTGTTGTTGTGTTATTTGGCCTTTATGGCCTGACTGCAGAGTTAGGCCACCTCTCAGTGGCTGAATGTATACTTGTCCCTTCTAATGGGTACATTTCAGTCTGGGTCCTGGCCTGTCTTGGACAGGGTGCCTTTGTGCTGTGACAGGGTCAAGATGACAACATTCCAAGTCCTCTAACCAGGATTGCCACTTCTAGTCCTGAATTGCCTGACACCTATCAGCAAACATACACTGGGCACTTACTATGTGCCACTGTTCTAAGCCCTAGGGGAACTTAGGTCAACAAAATAAGGTCCTGCTTGCATCAAGAAAACAGACACTAAATCAGAAATGAGATACATAAATGAGATAATTTGAGAGGGTAATAAGGACTCTAAGGGCCATAATGGTAATTAAACAGAGAATGAAGGAGGTTGGGGAGGGCTACACATTAACTAGAGTAGTCACAAAAAGCATCTCTGAAGATGTAACATTTAAACTGAGGCCTGAATGAAGAAAAGCAACCAAATGTGAAGTCAGGGAGAAGAGAACCCCAAGCAAAGGAAACAGTAGATGGCCAAGGTCCTGGGGCAGTAGTGAGGTTGGTGCATTTGAGGAACAGAAAGAAAACTAGGGTGGCTGAGCAAGAAAGGGAAAGAATGTGGAAGATTAGGCAAAGAAGTAGGTAATTCCACGTTTGGGTTATATTTAAATGCAATGGAAAGTCAGTGCAAGGTTTTAGTATCATCTAGACTCAGTAACCTTGGGAAAGATTCAGTAAGCTTGCTGACCTGCAAGAGGGGAACACTTCTACTTTTCATAGAATCTCTGAGAGAAATAGACACCCCTTCCTGCATGTCTCCTGCATGTGGGCCACAGGGCTGCAACTTCCAAGCTGGCTGTTCCCCACCTTAAAAAAAACAGATTCTGAAAACTTCTCCCAGATTTTTACCTTCAGTTCTGGTCATGCCGAGGCTCTGGTAGTTTTGCTGTGAAATAGCAGGCACCCACCAATCCTACCTGCCTCTATTTTCTGTATCTTATCTGCTTGAATCTGTCTTTTCCTGCAGTATGACATCATTCTTCTTCAGGTGCCTGGGGACAGCCAAGAAGCCCCGGGACTCCCAACTGTGGCTCCAGGAGTCCCAAGAATCTTGGGGCTCCACCCACTCTCCTTGCCCCAGAACTTCCTGCTGTCACCCACAGAGTGGCGCTCAGGCCCCCTGAGACTGAGCAAGAGGACTTGGGAATGGGCTATACCACGGGTGCACCCAGAGGAAGGGAACTCCTGAGGCCAGAGAACAGTGACACCCTTGATGCTATGAAGGTAGTGAGGGGCAAGGGTATTCAAGGGAATCAGGCTGCTTCCAGGTTCCTCATTCAGCTTCGCTAGGTCTCTGGAAGAATCCATGATGGCCAAAAGCTCCAGACCTGTACCTTTGAGTCTTCACTGGTGCCACAGAGACAGGACCCGGATAACTAACTAATATTTGAATGCCTATTATGTGCCAGGTCCAGTGCTAAAACATGTTACATTCTTTCACTAGCTCATTTAGTGCTTCTTCAACCCTATTAGGTAGGGATGATGATTTCCATTTTACAGATAGGAATATGGATGCACTGAAAGATTTAGTGGCTTGTCCAGGGTAGTAAGTGGTGAAGCAAGATCTGTCTTACTACTCCTCTAGGTTCTTTGTATGATATCATCCTGTCTTTCCAGCTAGTTCTAAGCTGCAGGACCCTTTAAGGGATTTCAGTTAACTCAAGCCAGTCCCTCTGACCCATGGGGTTAGGTGAGCATTCAATGTATAAGACTGGGACATTCCTCCTTGAATGGGATGCCCCTGACCAGATACCTATAAGAAGCCCAAGTGGCTGACAGAAGTGTCAGCTCTAGACCAAAGCAGTTCCTAAAAAGTCCTTGCCTTGGACAATAGCTGAGAACCACACAGCCAATGGACTCTGCTGCTCAGCCTTAGGGGCTATAGGATCTTGTCATTGTTCCCTCCTTAGTACCTGTGCATTTGCTCATGTCCCCAGATTCAGACTGTGGACTTGCTCTGGCCAAACTCAGTGCAGCTGAGGACTATCTTAGCAGGATCCTTTAGTTAGCGAGCCCAACACCAAATGCTGTTCTGAGCACCACCAGCTAGAGCAGTGTCTGGGAGGGATATGCAGCTCAGAACAGCTGGAGAAGCACACCCCACAATGAAGTTAATTGCAGCCCATCCTGAGTATGTGTGGGGTGAGGATGGAGAACGTGGAGACATGCTGAGAGCCCCGTGAATAGTAAGGCTCAGCTTCTCCTGCAACTTTGAGTGGCAGATGCAGAATAGGGCAGTTATTCTCCTGTAACACCAGAGGGGACAGAGTTGCTGCCTTACCTTAGAGACCTCCCTCCACTCACCATCCCTTATACCCTCACTGGGAGGGGTCTTGGTCTTTTTGGAAGGAATGGCCTAGGCTGCCCTGGTTTCAAACCTTGTTCTGACTCCAAGTCTCCTTGATTGTCAACGCCCCTAGGGGCAGGCACTGGGGCAGCAAGACTGAGATAGGAATCCCAGGGATTCCCCTAGATAAGTAGTTCCCAAATGCTGATTCACAGCCGACAGCATGAAGTCAGGTGGCAATTTGTTAAAGTACAGATTTCTGGAGCATGAGACCTGAACACTCTGATTTACCTTATACTAGATCTGGGGGCAAGGCACAAGAATTTGCATTTTTAAAATGTCCATAATTGATTATAGTGTACCCCCAGGTCTGTCTCTGTCTCTCCCTCCCTCTCTCTCCACCCCCATCTCAAGCCAACACATTTTTAAAAAATTAAAAAATTAAAAACTACCTTTCCTGAGCCACAGCTTCAAATCTAGCAGTCTGAGAAACTATGAAACCCCAGTCTGGTGAGGCAGAGCCTTTTTTAGAGAAATAAAACTATTCCTTGCAGTCATGCCAAATGTCTTAGGCCCTTCGTCTAAAACTAGTAAGGGAGAGTCTCTTAACCATGAGAGACAAGTGAAGAACTAATGCAGAATACAAACACCTCTACTCTGCGAGCACAACTCTGGAGCAAGACACAAGATTAATTCAATAGAGATCGCATGTCTGCTGTGCACCCTCTGCTGGAGAAGAGAGGTGTTTCCCAGTTGGAGTTTTTCTGACTTGTACTGACCATTTCCTTGGATGGAAGGCCATACAGAAGGAGCTAATCCTGTCCCAGTCTGGGCACTTAGACAACTGGAATTAGAAGGGTTACTAATATAAAACCACAGCTTTTTATTAAGGTATGAGTAATATATAACAGTGAACATATTTAATGTATACAGTTTGCTGAGTTTGCACATATGCATACACCTGTGAAACCATCACCAGAGTCAGGGCAATAAACATATTCATTACTTCCAAACGTTTCTTTATACCACTCCATTTTTGAAAAAGATCTTTAAATATATTGAGAGAGAGAGAGAGAGAGAGAGAGAGAGAGAGAGAGAGAGAGAGAAACACCAATGTGAGAGAATATCATTGATTGGGTGCCTCTTGCACTTCTCCTACTGGGGATCGAGCCCACAACCTGGGCATGTGCCTCGAACGGGAATTGAACTGGCAACCCTTCAGTACACAGATAATGCCCAATTGAGGCACATTAGCCAGGGCCACCCCCTTTTATGATAAGAACTTAAAATGTGCTGAGGTTAGATCTCATGTTAAAGGTTGGTCTTATAAGTAAGCTACTTATGTGCAATCACTGGGGCTTTACTCTCTCAAGGGAAATCTGTGAACAGGGCAGTAGGGAGGGAAGGGGACACTGAGAAGCACACTTGCCCAGGGAGGTATATTTTGAAGCTGGGTAGGTAATTAGCCCTGGAGTTTGAAGAGAGTCCACGGTGGGTAAGGAATATTCCAAGCCATGAAGCAGAAATAAACTGAGAGAAGGACCTCATGGCCTGAACTGACTCTGTGGTTGGTACTTAACCCCTCCCCCAGTGATAAAGTATGTACTGTAACCCACCGCATTTACTTTTAAAATACTGGAGGGAGTATTAAGTGAAAGCAGGGATACAAAAACTGGCCTGCTTGATCCTTACCCCCCAATCCCAGGTGGAAACCCCAATGCTTCAGTTAAAGGGGAGGGAGGTAAACCAGGTATTTTGGTCCTGCTTGTCCTTTCAGGGGGATTGTTAGACGGGGAGGATATCAGACCTAGCCCCGTTTTCAACCTCTATACCCCCAATTGAAGTAATGACGATTCATGGCAGCTCACATTTATTGTTTACTATGTGCTATGTCCTCTGTTATGTGCTTATGATGGACTATCATGCTTACTTCTCATAAGAACCTCTGAGACACAGAATGATCACAGCAGCTTGCATATGACCAGTGTTAGAGCAGTCATAACCCAGGTCTAACTGTAGAGCAACGACCACAATGCTAACTTATTTTTCTCTGTTTCTCTCAAGCTTGAGAAGAGGATATATACTCTTGGGCTTGAGACTAAGGGCTCCACCTTTGCTGCATTCAGGACTAAGTAGTAGATATGCTGGCAGCTGATGCTAGATGCCAGGGTTTAAGCTGATGAAATCACTGTTAGCTCAGGTGCAGGATGGACCTGGAGTTTGGCCTCTGAAGAGCAAACTGTCCTCCTAGGAGAAAAGGCCAAGGCAGGGGCTGGAAAGCTTAGGAATGGACCAGCTCAAACAACTGGAACTTTTAAAACAGGTATTTTAGAAGAGCTTCTTGCACTATTTGAGAGACGAAAAAAATTACCTCTAAGATCCTTTCTAGCCCTGACCGGTTTGGCTCAGTGGATGGAGCGTCGGCCCGCGGACTCAAGGGTCCCGGGTTCGATTCTGGTCAAGGGCATGTGCCTTGGTTGCGGGTTCACCCCCTGTGGGGAGTGTGCTGGAGGCAGCTGATCGATGTTTCTCTCTATCCCTCTCCCTTCCTCTCTGTAAAAAATCAATAAAATATATTTTTTAGAAAAGAGCCTTTCTAGTTATCCATTCCCATGAACAACAAAAATAGTGTGATCATGCACTAGCTTTATTTCATGGTCATTGGCATTTTATTTTAAAAAATATTTTTTTATTGATTTCAGAGAGGAAGGGAGGAGAGAAAAACATCAATGATGAGAGAGAATCACCTATCGGCTGCCTCCTGCGTGCTCCCTATTAGGGTCGAGCCTGCAACCCCTGGCATGTGCCCTTGACCGGAATTGAACCCGGGACCCTTCAGTCTGTAGCTCCATCCACTGAGCCAAACCAGCTAGGGCATCATAGGCATTTTAAGGCAACTATGAAGATAATGAAGTTTTAGGCCTCTGGATAAGGATTGTTTACTTGTCTACAGATCAGAAGTCAGCTTTGAAATTGCAGATCTTCCATTTAAAAAAATGCTCAGATTTGACCAAAACTGGGACAGGGAGGATGATGTTTCTATAAGGTGAACAAGTCAGTACTTCCTGATACCATTGTATTTTCAGAATTATAAGGGACCTCAGTTTGCTCATCTGTAAAATGGGATTGAAAATCATCTTTATGTGATTTTTAAAAAGATTTAAATAAAAATGTTATATATGTGAAATCTAGTTTATGAATAAACAGTTGTATATTACACTTAACTAGGGGCCCAGTGCACAAAAATTTGTGCACTCAGGGGGGGTCCCTCAGCCTGGCCTGTGCCCTCTCACAGTCTGGGACCCCTCGGGTGATGTCCACTTGCTGGGGTGCCTGGCCAGTCTGGGTGAGGTGCTGATGGCTGTTTGCAGGCTGGCCAAGCCCCCCAGTGGGAACCCTCACCCCATGGGGGTGTGGCCAGCCTAGGTGAGGGACTGAGGGCCATTTTCAGGCTGGCCACAGCCCCTTCAGGGTTTGGATCCCTACTGGGGTGCCTGGCCAGTCTGGGTGAGGGGCTGAGGGCTATTTGCAGGCTAACTACAGCTCCCATTGACCCAAGGTCAGAGCGAGGCTGGCTGGAAGCAGGTTCTCAGGTTTATCTTCTATAATTGAAACTTTGTTGCCTTGAGCAGAGGCCACAGCCTGCCTAGGCAGGCAACAAAGCCTCCTGTTTGCTTCAGTTCCGTGGCTTCTATAATTGAAACTTTGTTGCCTTGAGCAGAGGCCACAGTCGGCCTAGGCAGGCAGTTAGTTTCCTCCATCGCTGGCCTCTTGTTTGCTCTAGCTCCGTGGCTGCTGGCCGCCATCTTGGCTGGGTTAATTTGCATATTGTCGCTCTGATTGGCTGGTGAGCATGGCTTGGCAGGTAGGTGTGACTTAGGTGTAATGGAGTGAGGATTAATTTGCATATTACTCTTTTATTGGATTAGATTCCCCTGATATAAAGCATACCAGGAAGAAACAAATACAGAAGACCATTCACATTTTTTCTGATCATTCAGTTTAAAAAAAATAAAGCTGTGTTGAATATATTCTTCTTTTAAATTATTCAGGATTGAGGTAATTTGACCATAAAGCCACTTGGAAGTCACTAAGAGAACTAATTAAACTTTTAAAAATCCCTTCAAATTGTGGACTTGAGAGCATTTCTTTTAACTAACAGACAGACAATTGGTTAAATAGCCTAGTTTTCTAAGCTTCAGATATTTACTGATTTACACAAGGATCCTTATGCTCTGAGATCTGAAGATTTTCTAGAGATAAATATACCATTATATTCTGAATATTTTATCAGGAAAAATAAATGTGTACAACTTAAAACATTTTTTTCTATTCTAATGTTATAAAGTCCTGCAAAAAGAAAGGCCACTTTACTGCTGGTATTTACAATTATACTTTTCATAAAATTCATAGTATTGGACAAGTATCCAAGATTTCTGAAAATAAATTCCTGGTAATAATTGCTAAAAAGTTTCCTGTAAAGAAGGGATTCTCTAGGCACAGAAGGAATATTTCCCTCCAAAGCAGATTGGATTCTGTACTAGTTTTCAACAAGTCAGTATTGTTTCATAGTCTTTAGACAGGAAAAGCCAGAACTAGACTCATTTACAACTTTAGAGACTTCTAACACATGTAATTGAAGCACTGTGATAAAATGTCATCCACCCAGAAGTTTGGAGGAATATATTGAAAGACCTGGTAACTATAAGCCAAAGTAATCGATAATCACAGTGCTGATGGATTACCACTAAAACTGTCAATGAGAAGATTCCACTGCTGTGTAGTTTCCAGGGTCTCCTCTCAGCAGTGGTAATAGTAACAGCAAAGATAGCAATAGCAGTGGGAACAGCAGCAGAAATAGCACTATAGCACTAGTGGCAATAGTGTAAGCAGCAGCACTTGAGTCCCTACTTTTTGTCAGGCCAGTACTAAATTTTATATATCTATCTATGTACTTATCATACATTATCTGTGGTCCTTATCATTACACTAGAGGCCCAGTGTATGAAATTCATGCACGGATAGGGTCCCTAGTGGCTGCCGGCCACCTGCTGTGGCCTTCTTTCATTCTGCACCGCCCCCTGGTGGTCAGCGCACATCATAGTGAGCAACAGAACTCCCGATCAGTCAAACTCCTGAGACACCTTGCATATTAGCCTTTTATATATATATACTAGGGGCCCGGTGCACAAAAATTTGTGCACTCGGGGTGGAGAAAGTCCCTCAGCCCGACCTGTGCCCTCTCACAGTCTGGGACCCCTCAGTGGATGTCCTATGATGGCCCCAGTCTGCCAGGCGCCTTTTGTGTGTGTGTGTGTATGTGTGTGTGTCATCACTGGGGACTTGCCCCCAGCCGCATCAGAGGCTCGGAGCAGTCCTCCTGTGTGTGTCTACCTGCCGGGGGCCTGCCCCCAGGCACACCGTGGAGGCTTGGAGCAGGCACCCCCTCTATGTTGATCTCTCAGACTCTTGCCCTCCCCTGCATGTTGTTCTCTTTTTTGAGCTGTGACCAGGGCTGGGTGCGGCCTGCCTCCCAAGCTTGC
>PVJC01020399.1:0-29226 GCA_004026665.1 Murina feae
TCCATTCATCTGTTGATGGGCACTTAGGCTGTTTCCATATTTTAGCTATGGTAAATTGTGCTGCTATGAACATAGGGATGCATATGTCCTTTCTGATTGGTGTTTCTGGTTTCTTAGGATATATTCCCAGAAGTGGGATCACAGGGTCAAAAGGGAGATCCATTTTTAATTTTTTGAGGAAACTCCATACTGTCTTCCATAGTGGCTGCACCAGTCTGCATTCCCACCAGCAGTGCAGGAGGGTTCTTTTTTCTCCGCATCCTCTCCAGCACTTGTCGTTTGTTGATTTGTTGATGATAGCCATTCTTACAGGTGTGAGATGGTACCTCATTGTTGTTTTGATTTGCATCTCTCAGATGATTAGTGACTTTGAGCATGTTTTCATATGTCTCTTGGCTTTCTGAATGTCCTCCTTTGAAAAGTGGCTGTTTAGGTCCAGCAAGGAAATTATTTGCTCAGATTTACATTTAGAAAAATCACCCTAATGGCAATATGGAAGGTGGAATTGGCAGGCATATGGTGATGGGTGTTGTAAAATCAAAGTCATGAAGACAAATTAAGAGACCATTATAGTGATCCAAGTGAGTGATAGAGAGAGTAGAAACTTCTGGGAATAGAGAAGGAGAACATGGAATGGAGGGGTTTGGGGGGACAAGGGCAAAAAAGATGAAGGGAGTAAGAAGTTACAAAAATAGTAAAGTAGAGCATAGGGAATATAATCAATCTTCTTATATAATAAAAGGGTAATATGCAAATAGAACGAATGGCAGAACAACCGAACAACCAATCAAAGCATAATATGCTAATGATATGCTACAGCTGCTCAATTGCTCACTATGATATGCACTAACCACCAGGGGGCAGATGCTCTGACCGGTAGGTTAGCTTGCTGCTCGGGTCCTGCCCATCATCCTGCCCATCATCCTCCCGATCAGGACTGAGTGGAGATGGGCTGGACATGCCCTGGAGCCCTTGCTCTGTCCCTCCTCAACATGATCATGCACAGGTGGGGGCCCTCAGCCTGGCCTGCGCCCTCTCGCAATCCAGGACCTCTTTGGGGATGTTGGAGAGCCAGTTTCAGCCAGATCCCACAGGCCACTTCCCTTGGGAGGGCACCAGACACAGGGCTCATAGTTGGCAAGCACTGCTGCTGCAGTGTGAGCCTCTTCCAATGGGGACTCATTGGATGTAAGCCTGTGACAGGCACAGTGGAGCGAGGATGAGTGGGAGAGGCAGGTAGGAGCTTCAGGCAGCATTGGACTGTGGATTTCAGCCCTATCCCTGTAGGCCACCCAGGAGGACCCCACCTATGCATGAATTTGTGCTCCGGGCCTCTAGTAATATTATAATAAATACATATGGTGCTGGGTGAGTACTTGAATTATTGAGGGATCACTTCATAAATTACGTAATTGTCTAACTACTATGCTGTACATCTGAAACTTAAATAAGATAATATTGAATGTCAACTATAATTTTTTAAAAATTAATTGAGCGATATGCCATTAGGGAGAAAAAAGAAGTATTTAGGAGATAAAATACACTTGACTTAGTCATTGATTTGATGTGCAGGTGAGAGAGCAGTTGTTGTCTGGCTTAGGGAATTAGATAAATGGTGATGTTGTTAGCCAAGATAGAGTATAGAAAGAAGAGGTTTAAGAATGAAAATATACACACAGGTCAAGATTCTTATTAAATGCCTGGTACTAAAACTTTGGAGGCATCTACCTTTGAGGACACCTAAATCGTTGTATAATAAGGAAAAGTAGTGTGAGGCTAGAACTCTCCGAATACTAATATTCAAGTAGGTGGGGGACTAAAAATCTGGTAAGCAGACTAAGAAAAAGTAACTACAGCAGTTGGAAGAAAACCATTAGATGGTGGCAATAGAACAGTGTTTCTCAATGTGTAATGTAGGGACCAGGGACCCTAAGACCTCTTGAAGGATCCACAAAGCAAAACTATTTTCATAATACCCCAAAGACATTATTTATCTTTTTTGCTATAATTTGTTCATGAGTGTGCAATGGTGTTTTCCAGAGGTCATATACACGGTATCACAAGAGATTGCATGCAAAAGCAGATATGAGAGTTCAGCTGTCTTTAAGCCAGACAAACATGAAAAAGACTTTCAAAGACATACAACAATGCAACTCTTCTCACTAATTTTTTTGGTTTTGTAAAATATAGTTACTTATTATAAAATATGTTATTTGTGTTTTAGTGCAATGCTTTATTCTTATTACTCAACACATTAGTGAATAAATATTTGTAAAGTTATATTAATTTCCAATACAGCAAATATTGATAGGTATAACCTACATCTCCTTAACATCCTCAGTAATTTTTAAGAGCATAAAGAGATTCTAAAACTAAAATATTTGTAAATAACTGAAGTAGAGTATTTCAAGAAGAGTAAGTGAAATAGGGACTACATTTTGTTTGCACCACGATGGAGGCTTGCAGGCCAAGTGCAACAAGAAGACAAAAGGGATAAAGAAATTATAGTTGCTCATGATAAATTTCTTCAATTGATGAGTCATAGAATCAAACTTAGTAGGGAAAAATAATAGGGTGAGGAAGCTAATGGTATGGGAAACAAGAAATAGAAATGAATCCAAGTGTCCAGAGATCCAATTGATGTTGTAGGGTAATTATGACTGTAAGCAAACTGAATAGCTAGGATGAGATGGTCAGAAGTTAGTATATCAGAAGTTTAACTCAGAGCATAAAAATGCTGTTCACCTATATATTATACCTTGTCAAGGAACATAAAGAAAGAAGTCTTTTCAGGTGAATCATTTGCTCAAGGAAGGCTAGGTTCTTAGCCAGGTACAATCCCCCAACATGGAATCTCCTGGTAGATTCACAAGCCCACTAAAATAAAGTGTTTCAATGAAAATACATACCACATTATATTAGATCCTCTAATATGGGAAAGACCCATGTGGAATTCCAGATCACAGTGTGATTTCTCAAGAGCTCCTTCCTTGTGGCTCCTATTGATCTCTATAGAATAATAATGCACAAATTAAGAGAGTCCAAAATGACCCACTGTAATTTCCTGCTGATCAGAACCTCATCATAGCATTGCCAATCTAGTTAATGTAGACCTTACAGTATACAATATAGTTAACTTTTAGAGTAATTGCTAACCATGAGAGCCCCAAATGTCTGATTTCCTGACTGCAACAGGAAATCCTTAACTAGAAGAAAATACATATGAAGAACTCTTGGTTCCATATCATTTCTTTAAAATTAGACAAACCCTTGTCCTATCTAGAAACTGAAGGCTAGCATATATACATAGAACATCAGAGAAGGTTGTTGAGTTCTCAGAAAAACTAGCTGTGGCTGTGGCAAAAAAAAGTGAATATAAATGTGATTTTGACAGGAAGCAATCTGTGCTGTTCTACCACTTGGTACACAAGAGGCAGAATTTGCTTTTTGATATTCACATGTTTCACCAAATCAACTAGCCCTGTTGCTTATGTTGTAAACAAGATTCTTAATTCAACTTTGACCTTTGTTCATTGAAGGAAAAACCTAGATTCCCTTTGATCTTAAATTTTAATTGTCATTAAATACAGATATTAAGTATGACAAACACTACATAGTGTATTTTGTATATACCATATCTCCAAAGATTTTGCATAATTCACTTACAAAATTGTGGAGTTAAATGAAAATAATATTACATAGAGAGAGTACATATAAGATTTTGGATTTTACTCATAAGAAGCAACAAAGCTAACACTAGTTGCACAATGAATGAAAAATAGAGATAGAGCTGTCAAGAAAATTAAGAACAAGTATGCTGTACTATGAAAAAAAAGTGAACATTTTTAAATGGATTGTTAAAGATTGTGTGTTACCTCCACCCATAGAATCCTGATGAATCCAAATCCTCTGAAGCTATCAAGTACTTTGGTAATTTCCCCACCACCTAGCAGAGAGAGCCAAGAAATCTTTTATGTTTGAACTTTAGTGGTAAAGGTAGTCAGTCCATAAGTAATTGCAATGTTAGATGACTTTTGCATTTAGTTGAATTATTTTGCTTTTGGGGGAGGGGGGCATGAAAAATGTTATGCCAATGGGAAAATGTGGTAAAACTGTGCACATGCTCCATGCTACTCCAGGCTATGATAGCAAATGCTTAAGAATTATCATATAAGAACTTGCAGAGATAGCACTAGTTAAGATTTACCAACATAGAAGGCTGTGGGAGTATTTGAAAGCCAGATGGTACAAATAGATCATTTCTTTTTCATGCCTAAAACACAGCCTGTTCCAAGATAGAACAAAACCCAAACAAACCATTAGTATCTTTGGTTTCTGTTTCTGTCTGATATATATATATATATATATATATATATATATATATATATATATATCCATCCATATCCCAAAAGGAGTGTTTTTAGTTCAGTTTCTCCAACCAAATCCTTCCCTTGGATTAGCCAGCATATCACTCCTTGCTGGCAGGCACCAATCTAATCATTTGAATCAGTGATATATAAAATGTAGAGATAAGAACCCATCAGCAGTGAGGGAAAAAAGCTAAATTTTAAAAATAAAATATTCAATGTGCAATGAAGATTAAATACATGAATGTACTTTCATTAAAATAAGAAGTTTATAGAGGCGAGTGGTAGGTATGTCTTTTGGCCCAAAACAAACAGAATTAATTACTAGCATACATGGCAAGCTGATGAATGTAGTCTTATTTTCATAGGAAATTAATAGTGCATATGCTTTTTAGTAATTTGAGTAGATAGCAAAGAAACAAAAATATGCAGATTACATACTGACTATCTCAGTAGCATGGGCAAGGTTCTGGGCTCCATCTGTATTTTAACCTTTTACCTCTGTTCTGTTTCATTACCAGAGCCCACAAATATCTTGTTTTGCGCCACCCCCCCCCCCCCATCAGAAGCCTAGTCCTGCTTCCTACTCCCTAACAAACTTAAACTCAGAAGTGAATCTGATGAACCAGGACAGGATTTGCTTGACAAGCATAGAATTTGTTAAATGCTGTCAACTAATTTACAAACTTGTCTGGAGATTTCATGTAAAAATTCCCTGGTTGACAGTATATCCAGTCTCTCTTGAAACATATAAAGATGTGGCACACCCAGACCTGCCCACA
This sequence comes from Murina feae, assembly GCA_004026665.1. Classification (NCBI taxonomy): domain Eukaryota; kingdom Metazoa; phylum Chordata; class Mammalia; order Chiroptera; family Vespertilionidae; genus Murina; species Murina feae. Next base: position 5,150 of record PVJC01020399.1, read on the forward strand.
CATTTATTGAGTACCTGTGTGTCTGGCACTGTTCCAGTCTTTTGTGTGGTGAAAATAATCTGACAGCCAGTGACTAAAGCTAAGTATGGGCTACTTCCAAAAGGGCCATGAACTCTCCAGCCCATCAGTGTACCCATCCCATCCTCCTCACTCTTTTACATTATCTGCCTGCCTTCTTTGAAGCTTGCAACCTATGTCATAAGATATTCACACCAAGGTAAAAATGGTTGTGACAAAGAAAATTTATTATATCTTTCTAAGATTGTTTGCATTTTAACCAAAGACAGGGCCTAAACCAAGAATGGCAAATCTCAAACAAATCATCACTTCCTTGTCTCAGCTCCATGGAATATATAAGTAATCAAATGCAACAAAATAGTCTTTCCTCTTCAGTTTAGATGCTGCAAAAAAAGGGAGTTTACTCAGAAGTTGGAATATATTTACCATCACTACAACATTACTTTAAGCCAAAGAAATGAGGAATTCATTATGAACGTCCTATCGTTAAAAGTTTAGGAGAAGGACTTATATAAAGGGCTGGAAAACACACCTGAAAACACAACATAATCACCTTTTTAGTAAATCTGGACCTGTTCACAGTTGCAAGTGCTAGCCCTAACCATCGCTCACTATCTCATAGATGCATGGAATTGAATATAAAGAACACTGTGCAGGTAAAGTTATAACACATCCCCATATTTAGAGACTAATTTCAAATGAATGCCATACAGGTACCAAGTACACAATGATCAGGTGTATATACCTGTGTATATATTATATAAGTGTAATAGTAGATATTCCAAATTCCCATAAAATAACTGTGGCCCCTTCAGTCCAAATATCTCTATACCATCCTCCCAAAAGAAATTTAAATCAACAAAGAGAGCAAATGAAACCACACATAACCCACTTACATAGTTTAACTAAGAGAGAGAATTCTTCACACTTTGAATTACCTATACATAGAGAAATGAACACCCAAAAGAAGCAGAACTAGCTCTGTAGCCCATGCCAGAGCCAGCAGTAAGAAAAAGACTAAATAGATAAAAAGATATGAGAGCTGGGATCTAGTGATGGTAGAACTGATAAAAGAAAACCCCCATTAAAAAGAAGTCCCACCATTGGTAGATAGCTACTGAGAACAGATCTCAGGCCTGGCACTTGAGAATACTGGATACTGTAAAGTGAAAAGAATATTAAAGTACACAAAACTAGAGTTGGTAGTCTTGGGAAGGCACAACTTTTGAAGGTGTGAGAGCATTGACTTGGAAGAAATATCTCTTGGTGGCTTGATGGTGAAGGGAAAAAAGGAAGCAAGAAGTTGTATTTTGGGATCCTGCTGTAAAAAATAAGGAATTCTTACCATTTGCAACAGCATGGATGGAACTGGAGAGCATTATGCTAAGAGAAATAAACCAGTCAATGAAAGAAAAAATACCACATGATCTCACTCATTTATGGATGATAAAGAACATTATAAACTGATGAACAAAAATTGATACAGAGGAAGAGCAGCATTGAACAGACTGTCAAACTACAGTGGGAAGGCTGGGGAGGATTTGAGGGAGGTTAAGAGATCAACTGAAGGACTTGCATGCATGCATATAAGCATAATCAATGGACACAAGACACTGGGGGTAGGGGAGGCCAGGGGAAGATCAAGGGGGGAAAAGGAGACATATGTAATACTCTTTGTAATACTTTAAGCAATAAAACCAAATTAAAATAAATAAATAAATGTAAATCACAAAATTAAGCGATATTCCAAAACCCCTATCCAAAAGTATCATTGAGTTTAAAAATTGCACTTTAATAATAACTATGAAACCTAGTAAGCTACCCAAACTCCTGACTCCTGTCTGTATAAACTCTTCTTGCTAATCCAGGAAAAAAAAAAATCTCTCAGAATGAGCATAAAAAGTGTTAACACAAAGTTCCATAAGAAGAAAACAGAAAGTAAGAATCAGTCATTTCAGCTGATGGAAAGCCTCAAATAACCAACCTCAAAGCAGAAGAAAACTGCAATAAAACTCTCGAACTTAATTAACTATCCTTGAACAAACATTTGAAGATATTAAAAAGAAATTCAAACAATGAATGTTAAAACCTCAATAAAAATGTGCAAAAGGAAGATGCAAAATCAGAGTTGACTGAACTCAGGAAATAAATTTAATGAAAAGATAAAAGCATCTTTAAAATCAACATTGTACTGAACAGTGACCAAGAAAGAAAAGATTTGAAAATATAATGAGATGGAAGGATTAAGGTCACTAGAATAACAAAGACAATGAAGTTAAAATAAAGAAAGAGGTAAAAGATACGTGGTTAGAACATAGACCTCATACACCAAGGATGTGGGTTTGATCCCCAGTCAGGGCACATACAAGAATCAACCAATGAATGCATAAATAAGTGGAAAAACAAATTGATGCTTCTCTCTCTCCTCTCTCTCTCTCTGTTTCTCATCAATTTTTTAAAGAGATAAAATAAATCATAGAAAATGATTGATATAAAATATAAGCAAAGAAACCCAGACTATATATAATTGTAGTTTCTAATAAAGAAAACTAAACAATGAAATAGCACTAATATTTAAAACTGATCAAAGAAAACTTTCCAGATATAAAAATAAATAAAAGACCTTACTGCAGGTATTGAATAGAAAATCCAGAAGTACCTTAGAAAACTGATTCGAAACAGTCAACTTCAGGTTATATCCTAGGAAAAATATTATACTTCATTGATTAGAAAAACAATACCCTGGACCCTAGAATGGGAGAAGTCATTTACAAAGAAAAGAAAATCGAATTGGCTGGCATCAGACATCATGACAACAGACAAAGCAAGCTAAGAGTAAAGCAAAATTTTCAAATAATTCAAGAAAGGAAAGGTGAGCCAAGGAATTACAAACTGTCTTTCAGTTATGAAGGGTATAGGAAAATAGTTTTAAACATGCAATAACTCAGAGAATGCTATACTCACAAGCCCTTACTAGAATTGGAGCCAGCAAACTTTTTCTGTGAAGGACCGGATAGTAAATATTTTAGTCTTTACAGGACATGCAGTCTCTGTAACAACTATTCAACCTATAACTAAAAGCAATCAGAGACAGTATGTAAACAAATGAGTGTTACTATATTCCAATACATTTTTACTTATAGATACTGAAATTTGAATATCACAAAATTTTCACGAGTCTTCAAATATTGTAATTCTTTGGATTTTTTAGTTCAACTATTTAAAAATGTAAAAAGTATTCTTAGGTTACAGGCCATACAAAGACAGGCAGTGGACCAGATTGGTCAGGGGTTGCAGTTTTGTTGACTTACGGTTTAGAGAACAAGCTTCATCCAAGTGAAGAAGTGATTAGAGCAACTTTGTCAAAAGGACTACTGGTGTAGGCGAGATCTACTTACTCGTAGGTTTAATATTAAAACAAAGGTGGAGCCCTGACCGGTTTGGCTCAGTGGATAGAGCGTCGGCCTGTGGACTGAAGGGTCCCAGGTTTGATTTCGGTCAAGGGCATGTACCTGGGTTGCAGTGGGAGGTATGCAGGAGGCAGCTGATCAATGTTTCTCTCTCATTGATGTTTCTAGCTCTCTATCCCTCTCCCTTCCTCTCTAAAAAATCAATAAAATATATTAAAAAAAAAACAAAGGTGGGTATAAGGATGGAAAAATAGTTTGTAAATTAAATATATTTTGATAAAGTAGTGATAATGCAACTAAAACTAAGAAGAGAAGAGAAAAGGGGGAAATAATATAAACCCACTGCTTGTCACATAGAGAGTCAAAGAATATAAGTTCAAGCTGACAAACCAAAAAATAGAAGGTAAAATAAAAAGAAGGGGGACTAAGGTCATTATCAAAGGTAATATCAAGAAACCATGCCATCTTGAAGGGCAGAACTGCTGTGACTAGGATTCCAGCCTCACCACCAACCAGACTGGCCTCAGACACAAACCAGGACCCTATAGCCACTTTGGACAAAGACCTGCTGCCACAGCTGCAGACCCAGGGACACCGAGACTCCAGAAATATAGGCCACAGATTTCTGTGAGTCACACAGCATATCCCCCTCCCTGCTGACCCATTGCAGTGGCATAAGGCCTGTGCTACCAGTGGTGCATGAACGGGCCTCCTGTCTATACTGGGAAGCTGTACAAACCTGCTCCCCAGCAGGCCAGGGAGCCGCACTGAGCATCACTGACTTTGATTCTTGGCACATGCAAGCAGGGGCTCTGTTTTTGGTCGCATGTGCACAGGAACTCTGATTATCGGTGCCTGCACAAGGCTGCACTGAGTGCCAGTGACTTTGATTCTCGGCATGTGCACGTGAGGACTCTGTTTCTGGTTTTGTGCGCAGGGGAACCTGATTCTCTGAGTGCATGTGAGGAGACCACACCGAGTCCCAGAGACTCTAATTCTCAGCGCGCACAGGGGGACTCTGATTCTTGGAGCAGGTATGTGGGGACTCTGATGCTCCATGTGCGCTGCTCCTGCCAACCACAGCACCACACATCTTGGTGTTTGAACTCTTCAGTGATGCTTGGGTAGCACAACCCTCCCTCTGCAAATGGCTCAGTCCTCTGCAAATAGGTGCTTGGACCTTCTGGTGATAGCTAGAATGGGGAGACAAAATAATCCCAGAAAAAAAAGAAGAAGAAAAAAGAGCAATCACCAAGAAAGGAAATAAGTGGTACCGAGCCATGCAATATGTCAGAAAAAGAGTACAGAATAATGGTCATACAGTTCATAAACTGGGTGGATGAGAAAATCAACAACCTATGCAAAAAAAGGGAAGAAATCAAAAGTGATATAGATACAATAAAAAAATGCAATGGAAGGTTTCAATAGTAGGCTAGAAGAAACAAATGACCAAATTATTGAGTTAGGAGATAAGGTAGAGGAACAAGCACAATCTGAACAGCAACTGGAGAAAAAAATTAAAAAGTGGGAGGAGAGCCTAAGGGAGCTTTGGAACAACATGAAACAAAATAACAAAGATATAATAGGGGTGCCAGAAGGACAGAAAAGCAGCAAGAATTAGAGAACCTATTTGAAGAAATAATGACAGAAAACTTCCCTGAGATGGGGAAGAAAAAAGTCACACAAGTACAGAGTCCCAAGCGAGATGAACTCCAAAAGACTCACACCAAGACACATCATAATTACAATGGCAAATGTTAACAACAAAGAGAATTTTAAAGGCAGTGAGAGAGAGACAGAGAGTTACTTACAAAGGATCCCCCATCAGATTATCAAATGATTTCTCAACAGAAACATGTCAGGACAGAAGGGAATGGAATGAAGTATACAAAGTGTTGCAAAGCAAAGGACTGAATCCAAGAATACTCTATCCAGCAGACTTATCAATCAAAATAGACAGGGAAATCAGGAGCTTCACAGACAAAAACTGGCTAAGGGAGTTTATCACTACCAAGCCAGCAATGCAAGAAATGCTAAAGGGGATACTGTAAAAAGAAGAAATAGAAAGTGAGGAAGGAACACAGGCATAAAGAATAGGAATGGTTATAAACAAGTATCTATCAATAATAACATTAAATGTAAATGGATTAATGCTCCAAACAAAAGACATCAAGTGACTGAATGGATAAGAAAACATGACTGATATATATGCTGTCTACAAGAGATCCAAATCAGAACAAGGGACTCACATAGACTGAAAGTAAAGGGATGGAAAAATATCTTTCAGGCAAATGGAAATGAAAAGAAAAAGCTGGGGTAGCAATACTCATATCTAACAAAATAAACTTCAAAGTAAAGACCATAACAAGAGACAAGAAAGGCCACTTCATGATTCTAAATTGATCAATACAACAGGAGGTTATAACTCTGGTAAACATATATACACCCAATGCAGGAATACCCAAATACATAACAAAACAAACAAAAAAAACTTCTGCAGGGCATCAAGGGAGAGATTTACAGCAAGACAATCATAGCAGGAGACTTTAATACCCCATTAACATCACTGAATAAATCCTCTAGACAAAAAAAATCAGCAAAGAAACAGCAATCTTAAATGACTCACTAGATCAGATAGACTTAGTTGACATCTTCAGAACATTCCACCCCAAAGCTACAGAATGTACATTTTTCTCAAGTGCACATGAGACATTTTCAAAGATAGACCACATTTGGGGACACAGACAAAGTCTCTTCAAATTCAATGAGATTGAAATCATATCAAGCATCTTCTCAGATCACAATGGCATAAAATTAGAAATCAACTATAATAAAAACAATCACAAAAATTCAAACACTTGGAGGCCAAATAGCATAATATTAAATAATGATTATGTTATCAAAAAGATAAAAGAAGAAATAAAAAATATCCTGAAGCCCTAACTGGTTTGCTCAATGGATACAGCATTCGCCTGCAGACTCAAGGTTCCCAAGTTCAATTCTGGTCAAGAGCATGTACCTTGGTTGCAGGTACATACCCAGTAGGGAGTGTTCAGGAGACAGCTGGTCGATGTTTCTCTCTCATTGATGTTTTTAACTCTCTATCCCTCTCCCTTCCTTTCTGTAAGAAATCAATAAAATATATTTTTTAAAAATATCCTGGAAACAAATGACAATGAAAACACAATAATCCAAAATCTATGGGAAACAGTGAAAGCAGTCTTGAGAGTGAAATTCATAGTTTTATAGGCCTACCTCAAAAACAAAAACAAAAACAAAAACAAAAAACAAACCAAAAAAACAAGAATTGGTAATATACCTTCTAACTCTACAACTTAAAGAACAAGAAACAGAGCAACAAGAAAAGACCAGCCCTGACCGGTTTGGCTCAGTGGATAGAGGGTCGGCCTGTGGACTCAAGGGTCCCAAGTTTGATTCTAATCAAGGGCATGTACTTTGGTTGCGGGCACATCCCCAGTAGGGAGTGTGCAGGAGGCAGCTGATAGATGTTTCTTTCTCATCAATGTTTCTAACTCTCTATCCCTCTCCCTTCCTCTCTGTAAAAAATCAATAAAATGTATTTTTAAAAAAAAGAAAAGAAAAGGTCAGAGTGAGCAGAATGAAGGAGCTAGTAAAAATTATAGCAGAAATAAATAACAGAGGCCAAAAAAACAATAATACAAAAGATCAATGAAACCAAGATCTGGTTCTTTAAAAGAATAAGCAAGATTGATGAACCTGTAGCCAGGCTCACCAAGAAGGAAAGACAGAGGAACCAAATAAACAAAATCAGAAATGAAAAAGGCAAAATAACAACATACCTCACAGAAATATGAAGAATTGGGAAAAAATACTATGAGCAACTCTATTCCAACAAATTGGTCAACCTAGAATAAATGGACATATTCCTAAAAAAATATGACCTTCCAAAACTCGACCAGGAAGAATCAAAAAATCAAAATAGGCTGAGAACTATTGAGGAAATTGAAGCAGTCATTGAAAAACTTCCAACAGCCTTAACTGATTTAGCTCCGTGGATATAGTGTTGGCCTTAGAACTAAAAAGTCCCAGGTTTGATTCCAGTCAAGGGCATGTATCTTCTTTGTGGACACATCCCCAGTAGGAGGTGTGCAGGAGGAAGCTGATAAATATTTCTCTCTCATCAATGTTTCTAACTCTCTATCCCTCTCCCTTCCTCTCTGTAAAAATCAATAAAATATATATTTTTAAAAAACTTCCAACAAGCTAAAGCCCTTGACTAGATGGCTTCACAGGGGAGTTGTATGAAACATTCGAAGAAAAAATAAAACCTATCTTCCTCAAACTATTCAAAATAATTCAAGAGGAAGGAACACTTCCAAGCTCTTTCTATGAAGCCAACATTAGCCTAATCCCCAAACTAGATAAATACAATATAAAGAAAGATAATTATAGACCAATAATCTCTCATGAACATAGATGCCAAAATTCTCAACAAAATTCTAGCAAATTGAATCCAGCATTACATGAGAAAGATCATACACCATGACCAAGTGGGATTTATTCAGGGGACTCAAGGATGGTACAATCTCCACAAATCAATAAACATGATACACCATATAAACAAATTTAGAGATAAAAACTATATAATCATATCCATTGATGGAGAAAAAGTATTTGACAAAATCCAACACCCTTTCTTGATAAAAACTCTCAGCAAAGTGGGAATAGAAGGATCATATCTCAACATAATAAAAGCCATATATGACAAACTTACAGCTAACATCATGTAACATCATACTCGATGGGCAAAAACTAAAACCATGTCCCCTAAGAACAGGAACAAGACAAGGATGCCTACTCTCACCACTCCTGTTCAACGTCATACTGGAGGTATTAGCCATGGCGATCAGACAAGAAGAAATAAAAGGCATACAATTGAAAATTAGTAAATTTGTCATTATTCATAGATGACATGATATTGTACATAGAAAACCTTAAATACTCCATAAAAAATTACTAGACTTAATAAATAAATTCATCAATGTAGCAGGGGAAAAAATAAGACCCAGAGTCTATGGCTTTTTTTAATACACCAGTAATGAACTCACAGAAAGAGAAACTAAAAAAAAAACAATCCATTTTTACCAAATTTACCATTGCAACAAAAAAATTAAGATACCTAGAAATAAATTTAACCAAGGAGGTAAAAGACCTGTACTCAGAAAATTATAGGACCTTGAAAAAAGGGATAGAGGAAGACATAAACAAATGGAAGAATACACTATGTTCATGAATTGATAGAATCAACATCATTAAAATGTCCATACTACCCAAAACAATCTATAAATTCAGTGCAATCCCTGTTACAATACCAACGGCATACTTCAAAGACCTAGACCAACTCTTCAAAAATTCATCTGGCATAAAAAAGGACTCTGAGTAGCTGCAGCAATCTTGAGAAAGAAGAACAAAATTGGAGAAATCACAATACCAGATATCAAGCTATACAACAAAGCCACGGTTCTCAAAACTGCCTGGTACTGGCACAAGAATAGACATATAGACCGTGGGATAGAACAGGAAACCCAGAAATTAACACCAACCATTATACTAAATTAATATTTGACAAAAGAGACAAGAGCATACAATGGAGTCAAGATAGTCTCTATAATAAATGGTGGGAAAATTGGACAGATACATACAAAAAAATAAAACTAGATCACCAACTTACACCATACACAAAAATAAACTCAAAATGGATAAAGGACTTAAATGTAAAATGGGAAACCATAAAAATCTTAGTAGACATTTGTTGTAGTAATATCTTTATCAAAACAACTTCTAGGGCAATGGAAACTAAAGAGAAAATAAACAAATGGGACTACATCAAAATAAGTTTTTGCACAGCAAAAGAAACCATAATCAAAAACAAACAAACAAAAAACAAACAAACAAGAAAGCCCACTACATGGGAGAAGATATTTGCCAATTTTATCTCAGAAAAGGGTTTAATCTCCAAAATTTATAGGGAACTCATACAATTTAACAACAACAAGATTAACCAATCCAATCAAAAAATGGGCAAAGGACCTAAATAGACACTTTTTGAAAGAGGACATACAGAAAGCCAAGAGACATATGAAAACATGCTTAAAGTCACTAATCATCTGAGAGATGCAAATCAAAACAACAATGAGGTATCATCTCACACCTGTCAGAATGGCTATCATCACCCAAACAACAAACGACAAGTGTTGGAGAAGATGTGGAGGAAAAGAACCCTCTTGCTGGTGGGATTGCAGACTGGTGCAGCCAGCCACTGTGGAAAACAGTATGGAGTTTCTTCAAAAAATTAAAAGTGGAACTCCCATTTGAACTAGTAACCCACTTCTAGGAATATATCCCAAGAAACCAGAAACACCAATCAGAAAGGACATATGCACCAGTATGTTCAGAGCAGCAGAATTTACAATAGCTAAGATTTGGAAACATCCTAAATGCTCATTAGCAGATAAGTGTATTTGAAAACCATGGTACACCTACACAATGGAATTCTATGCTGCTGTAAATAAGAAGCAATTCTTGCCATTTACAACAGCATAGATGGAACTGGAGAGCATTATGCTAAGCAAAATAAGACAGTCTGAGAAAGATAAATATCACATGATCTCACTCATTTGTGGAATATAATGAACATCATAAACTAATGAACAAAAATAGATACAGAGACAAAGAAGCATCAAACAGACTGTCAAACTATAGCAGGAAGGCATGGGAGGGTAAGAGGAGGAGTAAGAGATCAACCAAAGGACTTGAATGCATGCATGTAAGGATAACTGATGAACACAAACACTGGGGGGTTGAGGGCATGTGCCATGGGGGAAAAAGGAGTCAAATGTACTACTATTTGTAATACTTTAAACAATAATAAAAAATAAAATAACATTTTAAAAGGCAATATCAATAAGGTAATCTAGAGAACAAAGATCCAAACATTCCTAAATACCAAAAGAAATTAACAAAAACAAAGAAAACCAACTACAAAAAGAAATACAATAAAATTAACATAATACTATAAATATAACATTAAATAATATGATAGAGTTGTGACCATACATATCCATCAGATCTATAAATGTAAATGGGTTTAACTCACCTATTAAAAGGAAAAGACTCTCACCCAGCCTCAGATGGCTCAATTGGCTGGAGCATCATTGAGTACACAAAAAGGTCAAGGGTTCGATTCCTTGTCAGGGCACATATATGCTTGAGGGTTCAATCTGATTGTGGTGCATGCCAGAGAGAACCGATCAATAAAAAACATATCCCTTGGTGAGAAAAAGTAAAAAAGGAAACGATTCTCAAAATAGCACACAAAGCAAAACCTAATTGTATGCTGTTCATAAGAGGCACTTTAGAGATAAAACAAGTCAGAAATGTGTAAAAATTAAAGGATAAGCAAAGGGTTTACCAGGTAAATGGAAGCAATACAAAAGCAAGACTATCATCTTTGTATCAGGCAAAGTAGAACTCAGGCCAAGAATCATTAAACACAACAAAGAGGATACTCTGTGAAAAACAATGACTATTTGTACACAAAAATCCCTACAAATGTCTTTCTTTATAGAGCAGAAACTACAAGAAGTACAAGGAAAAATAAACCAAAACAACTACCAATAGGAAATTTTAACCCACCACTCTCAGTTCAAGACAGTTTACACAGACATTTAGTATGTGTAGTACACAGAAGACCTAGGAAACAGAATCAGTAAGATACAGGCATACCTTGTTTTTTTTTGTGTTCTACTTTATTATGTTTCTCAGATATTGTATTATTACAAATTGAAGGCAAGAGCCTCCACCATCAAAAAGATTACAGCTCACTGAAGGCTCAAATGATGGTTAGCAATATTTTTTTAATTAAGGTATGCACATTGTTTTTTAGACATAATGCTATTGCACACCGAATACACTAGAGTATAGTGTGAACATAACTTTTATGTGCACTGGGAAACCAAAAGGAAATATGTGAATTGCTTTATTGAGATATTGGCTTTATTGTGGTGGTCTGGGACCAGAAACCGCAATATCTCCAAAGTATGTCTGTAGATTTTATGGTTATGTATGGAACTTAACACCCTGATAATAGAGAATACACCTTCAAAGTGCTCACAGAAATTCACAAACATTGATCATATATTAGGTCACAATAAGAACGTGAATGAGTTTCATAAAGTAGAAATAATATAAGCATTCTGAGATCTCAGTGAAATGAGTATGGAAATTATAAGAAAAATTTTAAACCGGAAAAGCTCTTCTACCTGGAACTTTAAAAAATCTTGAGTCTTGTGTGAAAGAGGAAATAAATACTAAAATGATAAAAATATTTCTAAGATTTAATGATAATGAGCATACCACATGTCAAAATTTATGGATTAGAATTAACCATTTATGAGGAAAATCCATATCAATAAAAAATAAAAGAATGAAAATAAAGCTAAAAGGGCAAGAAACTAAAGGAAAGTATACATACATGTTAAAAAAAACATATAATAAAATCTCAAAGTTTTTTTGCTATGTGTATATATTCTTGTTCTTTCCCCTGAGAGTACTTAAAAACAATGGCACCTCAATAGTAATGAATACATTTTATACCCAAACTTTGATTTCTAAATACATTTTCTACTGAAAGCTCCTTGGAGAAATGAGTTTTAGTGGGTCTGTGGCACAGAAAGTAAGTACAAGATAAGCCTGGACCATCTTTTGCTAGAAAGCAAGGAAGTGTTCATATATGTCAAAATGACACAGAAACTGCCCTGGCCAGTTGATCAGTGGTTAGAGCACCAGCCCTCAGGCAGAAGGTTCTTGGGTTCAATTCCCAGTTTCAGGTTCCATCCTCACTTTCTCTCTAAATATCAATGGGAAAAATATCTTCAGGTGAGGATTACAAAATGACACAGAAACAAATTTAAAAAGGGGCTCCTACTGGCCAAATTTGAGCATCAAAAAAGAAAAATGATGGTAGTGGATTATACACTGAACAACAAAAGATTTGGTGAGTCTATTGTAATATTGTACTAAAAGAGAATGGGCACTTATATATGGAAATGGATATGAATTATAATTTAATTCATATAAGTAACTTTATGAATAGTCATGATATTTTTCAAATAAGGCGTTATTACTTCTGATTTACATATGAAAGAACTGAAGCTCTGGGAGTTCAAGCAGGTTGTCCCAAACTGCAGAGGGAGTTGGAGGAAGAGCCACCAGTCAGTCCTCAGGTCTTTCTGACTTTTCAAAAAGAGCATGTGCCTTCACTTATTACACTAGACAACCTCTAACAATGAGCCCATGTAATAAATACAGTTTTTTATTAAAGATTTTTAATGTTGACATTATTGCAAGTGTCCCTCTCCTCCCCCTTTACCACATCCACACCCCCCACATGCCCTCCCCTGGCCTTCACGTGTTTGTGTCTATGGGATAGATACAATTTTATAACCTGCCTTGTGGACATCTTTACTATTTAATATTTTGGTACATAATTCTTTTTTGTTACTATGCACTTGAGGATATTTTTTCAATTGGTTTTTAGAGAGAGTGGAAAAGGGGGAAGAGAGAGAAAGAGAGAGAGAGAGCAATGTGAGAGAGACAAATCAATTGGTTGCCTCCCGCATGCTCCACAACCAGGGCCTGGGATCAAACCTGCAACCCAGGTACATGCCCTTGACCAGTAGTCAAATATACTGCCCTTTGGTGTATGACCAACGCTCTTATTACTGAGCCACACCAGCCACAGCTACGTTATTGTTAATGGCAGCAACATCTTTTTTACAATATCCTGCTGTTATATCCATCATGTTGGACATCATGATTTTAAAATCTACTCAGATCCCTTTCTTAGTATAAATTTCTAAACATGGAATTGCTGCATCAAATTTTAAGAACATTTCCAACCCTTTGGATATGTATTGCCAAATTGTACAAATGTTTTGCAACAATTTAAATTCCTACCAGCAGTATGTGAGAATGCTCATTTCTCTGAACCCTTGAAAACTTTTGATATCAACCTTTATAAAAAATAAAATAAAATAAAATAAGCCATTTGGATCAGAAAAATGATATTTTAGAATTTTAGCTTGCATTTGAAAATTACCACTATGGTTGAACATTTTAAAATGTCATTGCTAATTCGCATTTCTTTTGTGAACTTCCCATTGATGTCTTTTGTCCATGTTTCTTTCAAAGGTTCAGCTGAACTTATTGATTTGCAAGAATTTTTATGTATTAAATATTTAACATAAACTGCATATTTTAACACTGAACAAAAATGATAAAAATTACAATTTTAAATCACAGGGTAAAAAAAAACCTGAGAGTTTGCCATATTCTTTTCCCATGTCTCCTTATTTCCTGGCAAGATGTTTTAGGAAACATTAAGAAAATGTTAGATCCATTTTCAGTAATTATATGAAGTTCGGTAAATTTCCCACAGGCTATCTTTTCTCTAAAGCAAAACTTGAATCTATTTCAAAAGTGGGAAACACAGCTTTGGACAACAAAGTGATCTAACATTTTCGCAGAAGTACAATCAGCCTGTGAGCAAAGAGCAGAGTTTTCTTCTGTGCCAAAGCAACTGGTTGGCATTAAAATTTAACCTATAACATTAGCCTCATTAGCCTAATATTCCAGTCAAATTACCTCAGTACTAAATGTCAATGAGTAGAAGAAACAGACCATATCTTCTCTTCATCCTGCATAAGAGAGAACCTAGCCTCTGTGTTTCTCAGGGCAAAGCACTTCCTCTCTCTAGCTTTTAGTTTCCTCTTCTGTAAAATGAGGATACCGAGCCAAATGGTTGGCCCATGGTCTTTTTATTTTCTAAAATAAGTTCTTAATTTTAGAACACTTTTGGATTTCAGAAAACTTGCAATGATAGTGCAGATAATTCCCATATACTCCTCCTTTGATTTCTCCTAGTATTAACATTTTATATCATCATGGTATGTTTATCACAGCTAAGAAAAAAAAGACATTGATAATTACTATTAACTGCACTTGACACTTGTTTCAGATTTCACCAGTTTTTCCCAATGTCCTGTTTCTGTTCCAAGATCTCAAGGGGATAAGATATGGGGAGATGGTGTTCTCTCTTCTTGGGACCAGCACAGAGAGAAAGAACTCAGGGATTGATGAAATCTTGAATAGAATGCGAGGAGGTTTAAGGAAAATTAAATAAAACAAGACTGAGTCAGAAATAGAGGAAAGCTGGGACCGGGTGTGGTGTCTGCTCTCTGATAGATGAACAGGACCCAGAGCCAGAGCAGCAATATTTTATTTATAGCCAAATACCAGGAAGTTTTACTAAGGGTAAATGAAAGGGGGAATGTGTACGTACTTGTACCTTCCTCGTAAATGGTCACCTCCGGGTGGGTCCGAATCCCATTCATTCCTGGTGCTAGACTAGATTTAGATAAGACCCCATTTCCCGGCACCTGGCTCTGAAGGTCAACTGAGGCATTCCCATCTCTTGGTTAGACATATACTCCCAAGATAAGGCTTTGCCTTCATCATGGGTTCAGTTGACATGAATTTAAAAGAAAGCCAGCGCCTTCCCTGGCAGGGGACCTTCCACAATAAGATATTACATTAAGTATCATGTCACCCTAGCCTCCTCTAGTCTGTGACATTTTACTAGCTGATCCTGACAGTTTTGAGTAGCACTAATCAGCTTTTTTGCAGGATGCCCCCCAACTTGAGCTTCACCAATGTTATTCTCAAGTGTAGACTAGGGTTATGGCTCCGAGGAGGAAGACCACAGAGGTGCCATTATCATCACATCATATCAAGGATACACTTGCTATCCCTGATGATGTTGACCTTGATAACTCAGCTGAGATAGTATTTTCCAAGTTACTTCCTCCCTATTTTCCAGAATATATTCTAGTCTCTGGTGTTTTTGTTTTGTTTTGTTTTGTTTTGTTTGAGCTCTAGCATACATTGGTTTTATTGTTACACAGATTACCTTACCTGTACAGAGCATTGAATACATCATCCAGGAACGCATACTTGTGGTGTGTAACTCAGCAGAAAACTTCATTGGGACTGATTTCATAATGTATAGCTATGTGAGAATTTTCAGTTATATTTCAAAAATGAGGCTCTAACCACTTTCTGTAAACCTATCTAGAAAGTACACTCTACTAAGAACACGATAATAACTTCACAAATCTTAGGAATGATCTAACTTCTGGAAAACTTTTACTAAGAGAACCCAAAATCTAGAACTTCTAAACCCTGGTAATCATGATGATGGAGAAAAGAAAATGAGCAGTTTTAAGAAGGGAGGAGTTTCGGGAACTGGGTGAAAAAGGTGAAGGGATTGAGAGGTACAGATTGGTAGTTACAAAATAGTCATGGGAATGTAAAGTATAGCATAGGCAATATAGTCAATACTATTGTAATAATATAAAAGGCCAGTGGCCATCACACCTAAATGCCTTCACGACCAAATGAGTAGCCTCTCTCATGTGGGGCAGGACATGAGCTACTAGTAGTGGAGAGCTACCAGCAGCGGTGGGCGGGGCGGCCAGCTGAGGCAAGTGTTGAGCTCTAGCATTGTAATAACTATGTATGGTGCCAGGTGGGTACTGGAAATATCATGGGGAACACTTCATAAAGTATATGATTGTCTAACCACTGTGCTGTACACCTGAAACTAATACAAAATAATATTGAATGTAAACTGTAATTGAAAAAAATTAAAATAATAAAATGAGCAGCTTTCGAGGATGTTGGTGAGAGTGAGGAGAGAAATGAATGTCTGATCTAAATTAAGTCACAGACTTGGAATTAGGACATTAGGTGAGCTTTTTAGTTGTTTTCTGTTTAATTGTGCTATACAGCTGTGTGCAGATGGCAGCTGCCATTATCACAGAGACTTGAGTTCCTCTACATTGCCCTCTCCAGAAAAACATAACTAGACAAACCTTTTCTAGGATGGGAAGACAGAGGATGCAATGGGCAAATGATTTTCTGCCTTTCTCCACTTCCAAGATGGTGTTGCAAAGGCTAGCTTGAGGGGAGAATTAACCAGGTTTAATAATAATGGCTAACATTTGTTAAGCATTTATTACGTGCCAGGCATTTTTCTAGGTACCTTACATGCACTAACCTATAAGGTCCTCACAAGAAACCTATGGGGAAGGTGCTATATTACGCACATTTTATGGTGATAAAACTGAATCTGAGATTAATTTGGCCAAGGTCACTCTGCTACTAACTATATATAGCAGAGCTGGAATTGGAAGCAAGACACATTGTCTCCCAGGTCCATGTACTTAACTGTCACGTGACAACTGCCTCCTTTTAGAGGGAATATAAGCTCCAGGAGGGAAAGGGTTTTTGTAATCAAGTAGTTACAATTGCATTCTCAGCACCTAGGACAGTGTCTACTACATAGTAATCATCCAACAAATAATTATTGCATGAAGGGAGGACAAGGTTTGAGGATTCTGATCATGGATCAAGCCCAAACATTGGTGACCTTCCAGAAAAAAACCTGTCAGGATGCCACTTCAGAGAACCAAGATCAAACTGGGTCATGTAATCTCCACTTCATTCTCTGTGTCTCCTCATCTCACCAAATTTTATGAGTCAGCCAAGAAGGCTAAGTATATATTCAACCATAGTTTTCTACTACTCATTCATTTTCTGCTTTTTCTAACATATTTCCTGACTCTCCATCCTCATATAAGCCTACTCATTTATCCTAACCATGAATAATCAGATAATGAAAAGGGTTTTTAAATCTCCAAATCTAAAAGTGTGCAGAAGAATATATATGTATCAATGGCTAAGATGACAGAAATAAGTTTCGGAGCATCAGCTACCAGGGGTCAAGGACATAAATCAATGAATACATCCAATTTAAAAAAAATAAATATAGCCCTAACTGGTTTGACTCAGTGGATAGGGCGTCAGTCTGTGGACTGAAGGGTCCCAGGTTTGATTCCAGTCAAGGGCATGTACCTTGGTTGCGTGCACATCCCCAGTAGGAGGTGTGCAGGAGGCAGCTGATCGATGTTTCTCTCTCATCGATGTTTCTAGCTCTCTATCCCTCTCCCTTCCTCTCTGTAAAAAATCAGTAAAATATATTTAAAAATTACATACAGGGAAGATGGGTAAGAGGAGGAGAAAGCTTATGTACAGGTCTATTTCTCACTCTCCATAGTCACCAGTTTTATCTGTATATTTTAAAAAGTATCTGGATATTATAAACACTTCAACCAGGTAAGAGGGTGAGAGACTATTTAGGAATCTAAGAGACTTTCATCATCAATAATGATAAAGTGAAAGGTAGTGATTTGTACCATAACAAAAGGGAGAATTCATTGAGCAGGAAACATAAAATTGGAAAGAAAAAGAAAATTTTAAAGAAGAATCAAAAGTGCTGATTCCTGGCTAAATTGATATTTCTGCTGCATTATTCATTAAGTTGGTTTATTTTGGAAAACAAAAATTATCCCATCACTATACTGCTTATTCCTCCTGACTCCACAAAGCAAACAATAATACAAAAGTAAATAAGATTTGAGTTATGGAGAGCACCTAATGGTGCCATAGCTTGAGTTGAAAACACTAAATAATTGTGCCTGTCTGATAAGGAATACACAGATGGGCCTGTTATGCAACTGCAAATGGAGATCATATATTAAACCTGTGATAAGATACCCAAATAGACACGTTATTTATAAATATTGCTGGAGCCTTGGAATGGAAAATATAAAATACATAGTAAATGAAAGTTTTAAGATAATATAATATAAAACTGGGATATTAAAATGGTTTATTACCTTGATAGAATCTTTCCTAGCCTTGGATAAAACTAGGACTATGCTAAGGCAAAAAAGTATGCTACAATAGAGAAGAATGCATTTCATTTAGAAGAGGAAATGTAGAATTTCAAACATGTGCTGCAACAAGAAAGGTGTCCTCGTTGCCTCTGTTGTACTGTATCTTTTCTTTAATTGGCATTTAATTTTACTGTTTTACTCTTTCACTGTGGCAGACTTGCAAAATGTGTTATATAAAACTGTTCATGTTAAAATGCTATTTTTTTGCTTATTTTTTTTAATATTGAAGTCCTTTTTTCCAAAAGAAATTCTGCCCATACCCTACACAACAGTTTTTCAGACTTTTAAAAAATGTTTGAAAGGGATCTCAAAGCCATATTGACTCCACTCAAATTGCTTTGAAAATGATCATTTAAGTATGTTTAATTTATGCTCACGATGTAGTGCAAGCACAGATAATATTTTAGTAGAAAATGTATATGTTTAACCCTAGGAAAAAAAATAGAAAACTTGAATGAAACTGCTGAGGCAAAAGTAAGGTACCGTAAATAAACAGGCATTACTTCCTTTATTTAGTTCTTGAAAAAAGCATTTCTGAAAACTAGTGGTTTTCAATCCTGCATATAACCTGGTTATAACCAGGATAAAACAAAGATCTGAAGGTAATTTATCAAAAGTCTATAGTTCACTCATTTAACAATTTGATGTTTAATGTAATCAGAATGGGATTCATTTTAAGATGGAAAGATCACCTGTTTTCTATCACATTAGCAGTCAGTGAATGTAATTCAATTAACATTTATTTTTGCAGTGATGTTTCTTATTGCAAAAGCATCTATCTCAACATTATGTCCACTGAAGGACTGGTATGATGAGATTGTTTCCCATAGGAGTTAACTTGAAAGCCTGAAGTCATCAGGGGCCACCCTCTGGGTAATGGACTTGATATATTTTTCAGGAAGGGAACTATCCAACATATAAGAAGAACTGTAGCTTTGACAAGTTTTGGAAGTAAAATACAAACTTGGTAGCATTCCTTAGCCTTCTGAAGGAACATGAAGCAAGATATGTAAGGGAACTGGTAAGGGGGCAAAATTAATGAAAAAAGAAAAAAAATATCTAAAAATATATTATGTGCTTTTGTCCTGACATGATTTGAAACATGGCATTATCCATAATGTGCAGGACTTTATTTGTAGGACAGATTTCAAACTTTCTGAATACATTTATTTACTAGAAAAAGGCAATAACACATGATATAACTTATTTCTACTCTAATAAAAGAGTAATATTGAAATTGACCGTTTCTCTGGGATGTCTAAGCCACGCCCACCAACCAAGCCATGCCCGCCAGCCAATCAGAGCAGCTGTATACAAATTAAGCCAGCCAAGATGGAGGCCAACCACCACGGAACTAGATTAAGGTGACCAGATTTTAACATTGGTAAAGCGGGACACCACTGACTGGGGGGTTCTTTTATTATTATTATTATTACTTAAAATATTACAAAGAGTAGTACATATGTCTCTTTCCAAAAATCAGGACTTTTTAAAAATGCCGCGGGATGTGGGACAAATTGTTAAAAATCGGGACTGTCCCGCCAAAAGTGGGACGTCTGGTCACCTTTTTTTTTTTTAATTTTTTTTTAAATTTTTTAAAAATTATTATTACATAAAGCTTTACAAAGATTAGTACATATATCTCTTTTCCCCCCTGCCCTTCCTCCCGCCTCCCCTACCCCCCAGTGTTTTGTGTCCATTGGTTATGCTTAAATGCATGCATAAAATTCCCATGTCTGATCTGTTACCCCGCCCCCCACCAACGTCCCTGTCCTTGTTGCTGTAATTTGACAGTCTGTTTGATGTTGCTCTGCCTCTGAATCTATTTTTGTTCACCAGTTTATAATGGTTATTATTATCCATAGATGAGTGAGGACATGTGGTATTTTTCTTTCGTTGACTGGCTTATTTCACTTAGCATTATGTTCTCCAGCTCCATCCATATGCCTGCAAATGCTAAGAACTCCTTCCTTTTTACAGCAGCATAGTATTCCATTGTGTAGATGTACCACATTTTTCTAATCCATTCATCTGTTAATGGGCACTTAGGCTGTTTCCAAATTTTTGCTATGGTAAATTGTGCTGCTATGAACATAGGGATACATATGTCCTTTCTGATTGGCGTTTCTGATTTCTTAGGATATATTCCCAGAAGTGGGATCACAGGGTCAAAAGGGAGATCCATGTTTAATTTTTTGAGGAAACTCCATACTGTTCTCCACAGTGTCTTAAACTAGATCAAACAGGAGGCTTCCATTGCACTAGGAGTAAACTGTCTGCCTAGGCCGGCTGGGCCTCTCTCTGTTCAAGGCAACATAGTTGCAATTATAGAAACCACAGAGCTGAAGCAAATAGGAGGTTTCCATTGCACCAGCGATGGAGGAAACTATTTGCCTAGGCCAGCTAAGCCTCTCCTAAGGCAACATTGTTTCAATTATAGAAGCCACAGAGCTGAAGCAAACAGGAGGCTTTATTACCTGCCTTGGCCTCAGCTTAAAGCAACAGTGTATCAATTATAGAAACTAAATAAACCCCAGAAACCTGATTCCAGCTAGCCTTGCTGGGAAGTTGTGTCAATGGGAGCTGTGGGTAGCCTGAAAGCCTGAAAATGGCCCTCAGCCCCTCACCCAGGCTGCCCAGGCACCTCAGTAGGGACCCAAAACCTGAAGGGACTGTGGGAAACCTGAAAACAGCCCTCAGCCTGTCACCCAGGCTTGCCACACCCCAATGGGGTGAAGGTCCACACTGGGGGGCTTGGCCAGCTTGCAAACAGCCATCAGCCCCTCACCCAGGCTGGCCAGGCATGCCAGCAGGTGGACATCCCCTGAGGGATCTCAGACTGCGAGAGGGCACAGGCCGGGCTGAGGGACCTCCCAAGTGCACAAATTTTTGTGCACTGGGCCCGTAGTATGGATAATAAAGACTATTATAAACTGATGAAAAAAATAGATATAGAGGAATCAAAATACAGTGGGAAGGCTGAGGAGGGTTGTGGGGGGGTGGTTAAGAGATCAACTGGAGGACTTGTATGCATGCATATAAGCATAATCAGTGGACACAAGACAAGGGGTGGTGGTAGAGGAGGCCAGGGAAAGGTCAAGAAGGAAAAAAAAGAAGACATATGTAATACTCTTTACAATACTTTAAGCAATAAAACAAAATTTAAAAATAAATAAAAAATTTTTGCAACAAAAAAATTTAGAATCCTTAGCTGAATATGTTTGTATTTCGAGATGCAAGATGAATTCCTTGAAAACAAAGGTGTATTTTGCCTTACAAATACTACAGTCTCAAACTTTACCTGTATGTTTGTTATCAAAGCCATACTGACTTTATTATTATGTAGATTAAAATCTAATGTAATAAAAGAGTAATATGCAAATTAACCATCACTCCAAGACATCTAAGCCACACCCACCAGCCAAGTCACAACCACCAGTCAATCAGAGCGACGATATGCAAATTAACCCAGCCAAGATGGCGGCCAGCAGTCATGGAGCTAGAGCAAACAGGAGACTTCTGTTTGGAGGAAACTGCCTGCCTCAGCCAGCTCAGAGCAACAGAGTTTCAATTATAGAAGCCATGGAGCTAAAGTAAAAGGAGGCTTCGTTGCCTGCCTAGGCAGGCTGTGGCTTCCACTTGAGGCAACAATGTTTCAATTATAGAAGATAAATAAACCCCAGAAACCTGCTTCCAGTCGGCCTCTCTGGGACCTTGGGTCAATGGAAGCTGTGGCCAGACTGCAAACAGCCATCAGCCCCTCACCCAGGCTGTCTAGGCATGCCAGTCGGGACCCAAATCCTGAAGGGGCTGTGGCCAGCCTGAAAACGGCCCTCAGCCTCTCACCCAGACACCCCAATAGGTACCTGAACCCTGAAGGGGCTGTGGGCAGCCTGAAAACAGCCATCAGCCCCTCACTCAGGCTGCCCAGGCACGCCAGCAGGGACATCCACCGAGGCATCCCAGACTGTGAGAGGGCACAGGCTGGGCTGAGGGACTCCCCCCCCCCCCAAGTGCACAAATTTTTGTGCACTGGGACCCCAGTGTTAACTATAAAAGAGTAGACACAAAACACTAAATGATACAGAATAACACACATTTCATATCTCATGACACTAGTGTCAGAAAGGTATTCCAATAAATTTAATTTCCTAAAAAGAATTTTCCCAATACTCCAATTTTTCTTATTCAGATATTTTGAGCATAATTTTGGGGACTAGTATATTTAAAAGTATATTTTTGGATAAGGCTTTTGGACACCCTTCCCCAAGTCCTTTCTATAAAAAAAGGAGTTCTGTTTCATGTGTTTTATGTGTTTGGGATTATTCGTATTTAATTTCTGAATTGTTCTGTCACTTTAAATGTTTTGAAAGATTCTATTTTAGACCAAAAATTATAATAAAAGAGATGGAACAAAACAATACATCTATTCATTCAGCTTTAGAAAAGGTTTGTCAAGCACCTAGTATTTTCTTATTATATAACAATACATGAATGCATTATCATTGCAAAATATTCTAACAATACTATGACAATGTTGAAGTTCCCCCAGATTCCCATTCTAAAGACCAATAGTTTGGTATTAATCCTTCCAGTTGTCTTTCTAGGCATGTATGTGTACACACACACACACACACACACACACACACACACACACACACTAGTGGCCCAGTGCATGAATTCATGTACCTTGCAAGGCACTGTGGGCCTCAAGGCTGCAGTGGGCACAGGGGCAGGTCTCAGCCCATCCTCCTCGCCCCCACCTGGCCCCTACCACTGTGGCACCCGGTTCCCTCTCAGCCAACAGCCCCACTCCCACTGCTATCATTCCCACACACTGACAGCAATGGCCCTGGTCACACCCACTGACAGCGAAGAGCAATTGGGGCTGGCACCAGCAGCAGGTGTGAGTGGGGCTGTAGCCATCAGCAGGTTCAAGTGGTGGCTGCTGCCCTGATCGCCTCTCAGGAGCAGGGGTAGGTAGAGAAGCCCTCAGGAGTGATCAGGGCTAGCAGCTGCCACTTGCACCTGCTGATAGCACTGAATGATCAGGACTGGCACTGGGCACCATCACTGAGTATGAGCAGTGGCTCCAGTGCCAGCAGTGGGTGCAAGCATGGCCGGTGCTAGAAGCAGGTGTGAGCGCTGGGTGGGACCACGGCGTGCGGGAGCAAAGAATTTTCAATAACCACCAGATGCTCGCCCCGATGATAGCTACTGGTGCCTCGCCTTGGTCTGGTGCCCCTGCTCACCTGCTCCACCATCCCGCCATGGCCGATGCCTGCCATCTTCTGCACACACACCCTGGTGGTCAGTGCACGTCATAGCAACCAGTTTTTGGTTGTTCGGTTGTTCCACTGTTGGGTCTATTTGCATATTAGGGTTTTATATATAGAGACTAGTGGCCCAGTACACGAAACTTGTCCACAGGAGTGGGGTGTCCCTCAGCCCTGCCTGCACCCTCTCCAATCTGGGATCCCTAGAGGAATGTCTGCCTACCAGTTTGAGATTGGGCCTAAACCAGCAGTTGGACATCCTTCTCGCAATCCAGGACTACTGGCTCCTAACTGCTCACCTGCCTGCCTGCCTGATGACCCCTAACCACCCTCTCTGCCAGCCTGCTCGCCCCCAATTGTCCCCTCACTGGTCTTCTCACTCCCAACTGCCCCCCCATTGCCAGCTTGATCACCCCCAACTGCCCTCCCCTCCTGGCCTGATCACCCCTAACTGCCTCTGCCTCAGCCCCAAC
>PVJC01020400.1:0-29224 GCA_004026665.1 Murina feae
CCATAAATGCTGTGCTCCTCACTTAGTCGAAACACCCAGAGCTCCTGAAAGAGCCTTTCCTAGGCACAAAACCCAGTGCTGGCTCATCCTTGAGGATGAAACATCATGCACACCATGTGCAATGGGCCAAGATCCATCCTCTCTCATTTCATCAGCCTCCTCCTGTCCTCAGACCCCTTCTTTGGTCTTATCCCTTTCTCCCTTCACATCATCTTCCCGTTATGTGTGTTTCTGTGTCCATATTTCCCCTTTTGATAAGGGTACCAGTGGTATTGGATTAGAGCCCACCCTAATGACTTGGTTTTAACTTGCTTATCTCTGTAAAGACCCTGTTTCCAAATAAGGTCACATTCTGGGATCCTAGGGATTAGGAGTCCAAAATATAAATTTGGGGTACACAAATACTATGTTAAAAAGCATAGTATTTGTTAAATAAATGACACCCCCTCCCCGTCCCGAAGAGAAGATTTTGTTGTGGATTGGTTTCCCCTGAATATCAGCTATTCCCCTGGGCTAGTGATAGTTTATTATTAAAACGCATGTCACAAAGGTTATCTGCCTACTCTTGATGTTTAAACACTAATTTCACCACCTCTGGGAACTTGAAGAGAAGAGTTCACATGCAGGAGGTCCCCAGTGGCTTGGTAGTCCCAGTTGGTCTGTCTGCAGAAAACACACACTCCCCACCAGGTCATTATACACAACTGTCACATAGTGTAACATCTCATAGTGTAACGGAATGAACAGTCATGGTGCTGGTTTTCAATCTGCCTTATTCCAATATGGGGAATAAGAATTGGTTTACTCATCTGTTCACTCAACAAATATTTACTGGCCAACTTCTGCACTGGGCCTGATGCTGGGCACACAGCAGTAAACATAACAGACATGGCCTTTGCCTTCACAGATCAAACAGGGCCAGCTGGTGACCAGCATGACAGGACATGTTGTAATTGCCCTACACCAGGTTTTCAATGAATTTGAATCATCTACCAACACTGGGAAATCAAAATTAGGATTTACAGCTTCTCTGAAAGAAACAACTGTAAGGTCTTGCATCCCTGGCTCCATTTTCCTGTGTGAAAACAGTCAGTCGGATTGCTGTTTTCAGTGGTGCGGGTACTGGCCTCCAGTGTGCCACCACTGCCACACTTCCTATTAACTTGCACAAGAGCAACCGAATGTTTTTATGTTACCTTGCTGCTGTAAGGATTGGAACTGTTAAACCCTGTCTAGTAGATGATCCAAGTAATATCAAACACAGAGAAGTGAATCTTCACACAGAGATGTGGAAACTGCAGTATATCTGTTAATTATTATGAAAGAAAGCCCTGCCTGGAGTTGGCAATTGATTAACACTGCCATGCTATTGAGGTCCTCTTGAAGTGAGCAAAAACCCTACTACTGCATGTCCTTATTTTCCCAGCTGAGCTATTCCCAGGAGGGAGCTATCATATCCTGTTGGCTACAGTTGGGCAAACAACGTCCCGCCCCATCTCCCAGAGGTCAGTTTTGTTTCCAGGGGAACCCAGGAGTAGGGGTTGAGGCACAGACCAAAGGAAGGAAATTCTGGATAATTGGTTCCAGCTCTGGGCACCTTTTCCAACCCAAAGGAAGGTGCCCTGGGAGGCTGAGCAACTGTTCCCGAGGCTGTTCTGGCACAGAGGACGTGCCTGGTGCAGTTGAGGACTTCAAGTCAACAGCTGCGGCGCCGTAACAGTAAGGGCAGTTTGTGCTGACACCCAGCTAAGGAGTGGCTACTGAAAGGCCACACATTGACTCCCATATGGCTCCTCAAAACCCCTTCTCTGTCAAGTTGGAGTTCTGCTTGAGGAAGAAATGTGAGAAAGTAGATAATGCCAACCTCGTTTCTTCAGTTGGGGGCCTATTTTCCTCAGGGCAGCAAATAATTCATAGAAAGCAAAGCACTGTGCCTGGCACGTAGTAGGTGCTCAAAAGATAGCTGATAAATTAATATTCATGCAAAGCTTGCTCTCTTTTTCTTTACAACGAAGACCTCTCTAGTTCTAGACTCATTCTCCTGACTGTCTGCTAAGTTAACTACCTGGGTATTCCAACGTATTTCAGCCTAAATGTTAATAAACTTGCATAAACCTACAGTTCAATTAAACTTATTCTCTAAAGAGAATAAAGGGGAAAAACTGCTTCAACTTTTTGGTTCCAGTTGATTGCTAGAACCTCCATCCGCCCACTCACCCAAATTAGTAATTGGAAAGTAGGCCTTGTGCACTCCCTCCTCTCTCACTCTCCCACGTTCAGTCTGTGTCCACATCTGGACATTCAGACCTCTCCAAAATGCCCTGAAGTCGTCCCCTCCCCAGCTGTTACGACTTCCCAGTGTTGTTGACAACAGGCACAGCCACTGGAGTGAGAGTTGGGTGGGGGAGGGGTGGGTGGATCTCAAGTTTGGCAGGAAGGAATGGAGCCATGTGGGCTGCTGGACAATGCGATTCCAGGCTGCATGGGCAGGAAGAGGTTGCAGCACTGCTCCGCAGAACCCGGATTAGGCTGTGTCTGAAGCATTGTGTTCAAGGGAGGACAGGGATCACAGGGAGCATGCCCGGGAAAGAGCCGCGGGAACAGTGGAAGGACTCGAACATGCCAGGGACAGGGCATTGAAGGGGCAGTAGGGAGATCTCAGAGCCAGCCCCTCACCTTGGTTTTGTGTTCTCCTCAGAGTATGGGTGGTCCCTTGACAATTGCACACAATGCTACTGGATTGACTCCTGGAGCACAGAACTCTCTCGGTGTGTCACCAAGCAGACAAGGGGTCCAGACAGGCTCCACTTTGCCCAACCCCCGCTCCCCCTCCCCGTTGCTCCCAGTGCTGTGATTGCTGCTATGTCCTCCTGCAACAGCCCCACCCTCTCTCCTGGCAGAATTCCACACTCTACTGCCTGTATCATTTCCAAAGCTTCTTCCTCGCATCTGCTTAATTTTGTGCAAAGCACAGGTCTTTCTCCATGAGCTGTCATCTCTTGCCCTCAGCAGCACCATGCAGGCCAATAAAACAACTGCATTGCAATAGTCAAATGGCACAACTGATGCGTTTTAAGCACCTGAAGTACCCTTCCCCACGTGCGTCTTCCCACAGCAAGCTGCCCGTGGCGTGCAGGAGTGGGGCAGCTGGAGGTCTGTCCCTGCTTTGTGAAATCCGGGGAAACAGCCCAGAGATCTGGAACCCGCCTGTCCAAGGATGACTTAGATATTTTCCCAGTCAGTGTGTGTTGCTCTAGGAGAATTGCCTATCATGCCAGGATTATATGGTACAGGAACCTCAAGTGACCAGAAATCCCTCTTTCAAAGGAGAGAGGCAAGAGCCTGGGCCCATGACATGTAGGGAGAAGGGACATGGGAGGGAGCATTTCTGGAACAAAGAGAAGCCCACCCCACATCTGAGATGCCTTAGCCTCAGATCAATTTTTTCCCTCCTCCTAATCAAGAGACATTCTTTTCCAATGATAGCCTAGCTAAGTGTAGCTGTTTTACATGTATTATATTTCAATCTTTACCTGGGCGTTGCCTGCATTCTGCATCTAAGGAAGGACCCTGTGTTATGTTGGCTCACACCATCCTTCACAGAACTTGCCACAGTCGGTAACGGTTTTACCCAATAGCTTGTTTTCTTCATTTCTGTCTATTATCCCCTTCTGACAATAAGCCACATGATGGCTCTGTGACAGACCTGTCTTTTTTGTTCACTGCTGAGTCCTCCAAACGCATTCCAGGGCTTCACACAGAGTGATGATTGCTAATAACAGTTTACATTTGTTGAACATTTACTGTGTACCTGGCACAGCGCTAAGCTTTTCGCAGACATAAACTCACTTGACCCTTGCAAAGTCCTAGGAGGTAGACACTAATATCCTCATTTTCACAAAGGAGGGAACTGAGGCTCAGAGAAGCCATTAATCCCAAATCTCACATTTAATAGTAACAGAGCCTAATAAGTATATGAAGAGATGAATTTAAGGAGGAACATTATATTCCATTCTGCATAAAAGGGAAATGAGCTTCAAAGGCAAAGTCACCTGGCCACAGTCACACGAGCTAGGAAGTGGTGGGGCGGCTGTTTGCAATCATGTCAATCCTACTTTGAGGCCTCCCTACACCCCTTCCTTCTTCCTGTTCACTGTCTCTCCCCCATTTCACTCCTGTTCACTGTCTCTCCCCCATTTCACTGTGATGAAGGTCATGGGCTGCTTGCTCTTAGGGTTTCCTGTTGTATGTCTCAGCCCTGCTCTCCCATTCACTGGGGGCAATGACACAAATGCCTGCGCTGTGTATGGCGAGGTGCCAGGCACTGTGGGATGGGAGATGGCTCCCTCTGTCCCTCCGCGATGCTGGAAGGAGGCAGTCGGAGTTGATGCTCCCTGAGCTCCGACTGCCTCCTTCCAGCATCGCGGAGGGACAGAGGGAGCCATCATGGGTGTTGAGAGGGAGAAGTGAGGAGGAAGACAGGCCCAATGCCTGTGGAAAGCCTGGGGAATACTGCATAGAGAAGACCTTGCAGAATGAATCTGCTGCTGTTAGGCGGGGCAAAGGGCAGGGAGGGGCATTCCAGATGGGCTTATTCACTCTTCTCCTAGGCAAGCATTCCACAAACCCTTGTTGCACAACGTCTGCATCCTGGGCTCCTGGGTGGGGTGGAGGGCGAAATAAACAGATACAGAGTGTTTGGGGAAATGGCAGGAAGTCCAGCGTGTCTACACTCTGTAGCATCTGAGTAGGTGGAGAGTGAGGCAAGAAGGCTGGGGAGTTGGTGAGGATCAGATCCTTGAGAGTTTTAAATGCCAGGCTGGAGAGTATTTGTTACAGCCTAGGACCAATGGGGAGCCACAAGAGGCTTTGAGCTGAGCAGTGACCCGACCAGAGCTGTGCATTATTTAGGACCATCTCCCCGGCAACACATACCTGCTGGATCAGAGAGCCCAGAGGCAGGGAAGGGCAGGTTAAGTGCAGTGGTGCCCGTGTGAGTGGGAGAGGGGAGGCGTGGGCTGCCGAAAGGTCGGCACTGGTTCCATCGCTCGCTGTGCACTCATGTCGGCATTGCCACCCTTATGCCCGCAGGTGGACCTGTTATCTGATTCTGATTTCTGGGGCTGTGAGAACTGATACTTCGAAAACTAGGTTACTGACCAAGTCGAGATGCCTAGATAGTGTATTAGATAAGCACTGGAGCTGTGGAGTCCGACTGCCTGGGTTCAAATTCCAGCTCAGCTGCTTACTAGCTGTGCAGCCTCCAGAGACTCGCTTTACCCCCAAAGCTCCCGTTTCCTCTCAAGATGGGAATGTTTGGGGAGCACTGAGTGAGGGGTTGGACATAAAATGCTTAGCATAGTGCTTGGCACATAGAAAACAATAATGTTTATAGTGGTGGAGTAAGGAAATACATGTGTGTTGTACAAATTAATCAACACTTGGTACTGTTAGGCTAGAGTCACCTCTTGATCTTCATTGGGAGAGCGGACTATGTATTGATAGCCCAGGACCTTTTTTTAGCTGGCATTTAAGGAGTGCTCCTTATACATCACACTGTGTTCTACACTTTCCATGAATTGTTTCTTTTGATTATAGGCACGCATCAGAGCTAAAATTAATGTCGTAGGGGACATTCTTAATTGAGTAGGAAGCATGTCAGACGAGACCAGGGTTGACACACCACTTTTTCTGTAAAGGGCCAGATAGGAAATATTTTGAGCTTTGTAGCCCATGCAGTCTCCATAGCAATGAAAGCAGTGCCAGATGATGTGTCTTCACATCATTAGACGGGGCTGTGGTCTAATCAGAATTTACTTACAAAAAGAAAGAGAGTGATTTGGTCCATGGGTCTAAGTTTGCTGACCCCTATACTACATGACCTCCAAGATATCCTCCAATTTTGACATTCCAATGCAAAATGATGGCACAGAAATGCCTAATCCTTATTTAGTTCATCTTTGTAACTAAGGGGAGTTTACCTCAAGTATAATAGAGAAGATGCATTGGAAGTACAGACACAGGAAGGACTGTACAAAGCTGTCCTTTGTATTCAGCACACCCCATTAAGTCACACTGTAGTGATGTATGAGTTTTCTCTAGTGGCCACCAAATGCCAGCTGCGCAGGCTGCCCTGGAATCTGTTCAGTAGCCAGCTCCTGGGCTGCAGAGAATGACACTCGGGCCAGAGACTCTCCCGACTGGGCAAATACAGACATTCCAGGCTAGTACTTCAATGCCCAGAGCAAAGCCTCCTCCAGCATTGCTCCCCATTCGCATTTCCTACTAGAGGCCCACATTCCCTTATAATGCAATACACTGCTGTGTCGTCTGACCAGTATGCTTTATCATCCCTCCTTCTGATTCTTTGCAAGAATTCCTCTCGATTCCTTGTAGTACTAATGGGCTGCCCATTGTGATGTTCTGCAGCTCCCCCAGGGATGGCATAGGACCTAGACTAGCCAACCAGAGTTTCCTATCTCCCTTAGCCACAAGGATTTGTTCATCAGTACACACTAACCTAAGAGAAGCCTGCCAGAGTATTTCCTGAAATTGGATTAGAAGATACTGGGAAGAAGAAGTCATTTGACTGAGGTTGCTGAGCTGAGGAGATGAGGGTTGGGGGATACGTGGCCATACCTGCCTAACATGTGAGAAGAAGCTGTCTGAAAATAGAGAATGTTAGTTCTCTGATCATATAGTAAAGCCCCTGTGTCCAGCCAGACTTGAGGCCAGAGGCTACCTACCACCCCCACCCCAAACCTCCTGGTTGTAAGAACAACAAAAAGACTTCCCTTTTTGCTTACACTGGTTTCAGCTGGATTCTAACTAAGATACATTTTTTAGCTGTTTTTGCCATTGGCAGTTACCTCCTACAACCAACCCCCCATCTATCAGAATCCTAGCCATCTTTAGGCTAAAAGACTCTTCCACTCCAGCTTTCTCATATCCACCCCTGAAGTGATTGTATTCCCTCTTCTGATGTCCCTGGCCCTTGTTTAAAACATTCTTATGCTTCCGCTCATTTGCTATAAGTCAACATGGTTTATTCATGTGCATTTCCTAGCACTCCTCTTGTACAGTATAGTGTATTTGCTCCCCATCTGCAAGCCACAAACCACTGGGGAGCCAGAGGATTATTGCTGGAGCTTACAAATCCATGTGTGCACCAAGTTTCAAACGCATAACATTCTGTCAAATGCATGGGTTTGAGAAAAATCAATATGGCAAGAAGCTACCATAACTATTACTTAAATGCAATACCGATATAGAGAGGTTAACAAATATCCCTGACATTACAAAGGAGTCTTCAAATGATACGAATGTGGCTACATGGATGTTTACATATATAAAGTATTTAAGCTTTACTCTTAAGATTTGTGTACTTGACTCTATGCAAGTTATGCCATAATTAAAAAGTAAAATCTAAAATAAAAAAGAGTCCTCATATTTGACAAGTCTATTCATCACTAATCAACACACAGAAATCAATTTTAGATAGATCATAGACCTAAATAAACTAAAGCTTCTAGAAGAAAATACAGGAGAGTATCTTATGACCTTGAGAGAGGTGATGATTCTTAGAACACTGAAAGCAGCAAAAATGGGCGAGAAGTTCTAACAGATACTTCACAAAAGAACATATGCAAATGGTCAATAAGCACACAAAAAGTGGTCAACGTCATTTGTCATGAGGGAAATGCAAATCAAAACCACTTTTTTACACCCACCAAAACGGCTAAAATTCCTCATACATTGTGGTGGGAACATAAAATGGTACAATAACTTTGGAAAACTGTGAGTTTCTTAACAACTCATCAATCACCTACCTGGGATCCAGCAACTCTTCTAGGCATTTACCCTGAGAGATGAAAACGTATATCTTGCAAAAAAAAATTTGTGCAAGAATGTTCCTGGCAGCTTAATTCACAACATCCCAAAGCTGGAAATAACCAGATGTTCATCTATAGACAATTGGATAAACAAAGTGTGGTACATTTACACAATGGAATACTACTGAGCAAACAAACGAACCAACTGTTGGTACATGCCACAGCATGAATGAATCTCAAAAGCATGCTAGGTGAAAGAAGCCAGACAAACAAGAGCACATACTGTATGATTCCATTATACAAAGTTCAAGAACAGACAAAATCAATCTATGTGGATGGAAACCATAACAGCGTTTACCTTTGGTTGTGGGGAACAGTGACTGATTGCAAAAGGTGGCAGCAAGTTATCTGGAGTGATGGAAATGTATCCTATCTTGATTGAGATGTTGTGTGTATGGGTTTATGTATCTGTCAAACTCATTGTAATTATAATCTATACTGCATCTTTCTCTAGGCCCCGGTGCATGAAATTCATGCACGTTAAAAGGGAATTAATTAGAGGAGATATTTTAATATTGGGATTTGCCCTTTCTCTATAATAGAAGTGTCAGAGATGAAAGAAAATAGTAAAATATATAAGAAAATCTCCCTCCTGTCAGAATCTGGGGCGCGCTGCAGGACCAGAGTTAAGTCCCCACCCACCCATGCACATCTCGAAATCATGTGAGACCCAGACCCAGCCTGCCTCACCCCCTCAAGTCCCCCAGGGTGGGAGGCACAGCCTCAGGTCCCCTGTCAAGCCCCACCGGGTGCAGCTTCAGGTCCTTCGTCAAGTCCCCACGGGGCGGAGGAGCAGCTTCAGGTCCCCAAGCACAGCCTCAGGTCCCCCGGCCCCAGCATGAGAGCACAAGGGCACCAGGGCATGACGACCATTTGCATATTAACTCTTTATTATACAGGGTATTTCATTACTCATTAGAAAGAGGGAGAGAGAGAGACTAAAAGATTCCTAGACTTAGAAACGGAAGATTGACTCCAATCTCAGCTCCCCTACGAACTATGACATCTGCAAGTATCCTCATCAATTCAATGGGTGCATCCTGTCAGCCTTGCTTCCCTCAAAGGGCTGTTTCAACTATAACAACACTGGGAGCATGTTTGGTAAATGTTTGAGCATTGTACATTTCAAGAGCCTCCTCTCCAACTTATTCGTTCAGGTTTCTCCCTGGCCCTCATATTACAGCAACACTAGCCTCCTTGAGCTCACCATGGGCTTTCTAGCCTCAGGGCCCTGGCACATGCTGTTTCTCCACCTACACTGCACTTGCCCCTGGCCTTCCATGACGGGCTTCCTTGTCTTTCTGTAGTTTCAGATGGAGTGTTTTACTTTCAGATTGCCTGTCCCCACGCCTTATTCTGTCCCTTCATTCTACTTGTTGCAGTTTTATTGTCTGTGGATTTATTTACTTACTATGTATCTTTCCCACAGAATTGTAAACTCCTAAAGGAGAGGAAAAATGCTTTTTTTCTTATTTACCAATGTACCCCCAGTCCTTAGCACATAGAAACCAGTAAATATTGCCGAATAGATAACTGCGCCAACGAACATGAGCTTCAGTGCATGGACTTTATCTGTTGGTGTTGACTTGGCACTTTCTGCTTGGAGCCAGGTCTTCCCTGGGGCTTGCTGGGTGCTAGCAAAGTGACACCAGATAATGTTGGTGTCACTGTAGCGTGCTCACTCAGAAAAAGCTTTCTGTGTCAAGGGACTCAGAGCAGCTTTAGGATATCCTGCCCTCAGGAAGGCTGGGACACCTTCTATGTGTCGCTATGCTTTGTGGTCCCTCTGTTGGGATGTAGCCTGGGGATTCTGCATCTTTGTCTAGGTCAGGAAGAAGCTGAAGCACAAACAGTCTACCTAACACACAGGAGTTGTCCTCCACCTCAAGAGCCCTCCCCATCTATGCCCAGGACCCAAGAGCAAGTGGAATGAATGCCTGTGTCCACACCCATCATCTTATTCGGCACTTTTCAGATCTCCAACCCATCTTGGGGAGCTTTTCAGCCTAATCCCCTCCCTCTCTCCTAATAATCAAACCACCTTTATGGCAGGAGGGATTCTGGATCTGAACGCCCTCACTGAGGCCATTTCTCTCCATGGAGTCAGCCCCAGGCCAAGCAGCCACTCTTGAGCCCAGGGCACTCGGCATCATCCACAGCTAATCCTGTCTGCAGGAACTCTGAAACCTCCTGTTTTAGAACTGGAATGTGTTGGCTGACCTGAATTATTTTGGCTTTGTGACGTTAGTACTATGGGGAAATGCTCTTTGGCAGTAGCAAAGTCCACAGCGGATATGAACTTAGGGAATGCTCTGGTGAAAATGTACGGGGCTTTGAAACCGGGGAGATGTGCGCCCCTCCCCCCACCTACATCCTCCAAAGCCAAAATGATGCTTTCTCTCTACCTTGCTGTCTCCCTTGAAATCCGTATTCCTTTCAACAGATAATGTCAATAAGCCCTTTATGTGAATAGGATTTGGGGCTACTGTTTCTCATCCGAGAATCTGTTCTGTGCCAATGAGCTTGGGCCTCTGGCCCACATGTTAATTATTGTACCAGCGTTCCCAGAGTCGACTGGGGACAGAATGCCTCTTTGGCAAGGAGAGAGGTATTCTGGTAGGATTCTTTCAGGAGCATTAATCTAGCTTAGGGAAGCTGTGAGAGTGAAAATGCTTGTATGCTTCATAGATGTTTGCTCCTTCTTATCTGAGCTCTTAACTGGGGCTTGAAAATCAAATGGCAATAAATCTCTTGGGAGATTGTGAACTCATATCAGCAATAATCATTTTTTGCTGACATTAGTCCCAGGAAATAATAATAATATTTTAGGATGCAAGATGGTGGCAAGGAAGTCTAGTGGTGTGAGTTAGTGTCGAAAATAACGTTCCCTGAACTGGGGGTGAGAAGGGGTGTGTTGGAGTCTGGGCGCCTCTTCAGCTCCCGAACCCTCAGTTTTCTCATGTGCAAAACAGGAAGAATGTCACCTGGCCTGACTCAGATGTTTAATGTCAATTAAGTGAAGCAGGGAGTGAAAAAGCCTTTGAATTGCCCTCTGTTTTTGCCAGTTATTAAGTAGATGCCTTCTTCTTTTGGCTATTCTTGGCGAGAGAAGCATATATTTGAATTGCTATTTGCCCTTTTGGTCGCTGGCTATGTTTCTTCATCAAAATTTAATATAATTCTACACAGAAATTGAGCACAAGGCAAATCCAGCTTTATTTGGGTTATAGGTAAATGGGGCAAGGTAGAAAGAGCCAGTTCATTATGAATCTAGTATCCTTTGGTTAAGTTGTCCTGATTTCAGGTACTTCGATCCATTCTTAGGGTCATGCGTCCAACCATACATTTTAGTATCTCATTCAGAAAGTGTGCTCTCTATAATTAAATGGTGATAAAAAGAGATGCAGAACAGTGAGCATGGGGCAGAGGCTTTGTTCCTCTCTTTATGTCTGGAAAGACAGTGAGCAACCCAGACCAAAAAGAAAGAATCCTTTCATCATGCCCATCAGAGCAGGTGACGTGTTTTGGCCAACAGGCCCAGAATTTCACCCTTTAGCTCCTCTTACAATTCCCAGGTGAATGGTGCCTGTCACCAGGATCCGCCAGGTCTAGTTTGGGAAGAACATCCTGCAGACAGCTCGGTCAGTGCTCTGACACTTTTCAGCCGCTCCTTAGACAGTTTCTACCAGTGACTAATGTGACAGAGGCAGTGGGGCCTAAGCAGTCGGGAATTCTTCCTGCCAAAAGCCGTCTGCCTCAGCATGCGTTTTCCAGGACGGGTAACACATCTGAACGTGAAAGGGCCTCTGGCATGTCTGTTGTGAAAGGGAATCTCCCAGTGTTGAGGGGGAGCAGGATCTGTTTGGGGGAAAAGAGAGAAAGCCAGTGTGGCCGTCATCTACTGCTGGTAGGGAGGTGGGTCTCAGATGCGTTGGGGGTTGCGGGGAGCTGGCAGGGAG
Source organism: Murina feae (assembly GCA_004026665.1). Classification (NCBI taxonomy): domain Eukaryota; kingdom Metazoa; phylum Chordata; class Mammalia; order Chiroptera; family Vespertilionidae; genus Murina; species Murina feae. The sequence continues at coordinate 11,852 of PVJC01020400.1, forward strand.
AAGCCATGCAGGGCCTCAGAGAACCTGACAAGGAGTCTGGCTTTGTCCCATGAGCAAAGTGAAACCACTGAATGGTGTTAAATGACGCTGGAGGAGGTGGGATCAGGATCAAGCATCATCGGATTTGCATCATCAGATTTGCATTTTGGAAGCATCACTCTGGTTACTGTGTGGAGAATGAGAGGGAAAAGGAGGCCAGTTAGGACCTGTTGGGATCCCCCAGGCATAAGATGATAAGACTGAGAGTAGGGGTAGGTGGTACAGGACATCTGCTTGAGGGGTATTGCATGGTCTTGATTCCCTGCAGCTCTTATACCCTTTGTACTACTTAAAATAATGATCTGGCATCTATATTAGTCATGAGTGGCTTAAACAATAGAAATTTATTTTATGATAGTTCTTGAGGCTAAAAGTCTGAGACCAAGGGGTCAGCAGGGCTGTTTTTTTTCTGAGGCCTCTCTCCTTGGCTTGTAGATAATCATCTTCTCCTTGTGTCTTCAAGTGGCCTTCCCCCTGTGCATGTCTGTGTCCTGATCTCCTCTTCTTATAATGACAGCAGTCTAATTGGACAGCAGCTCACATTAATGTCCTCATTTTAATTTAGTCATCTCTTTAAAAAACCCTGTCTCCAAATACAGTCACATTCTGATTCCCAACATACTTTTTTTTTTCTTGGACTCCCTACAAAGGGTATTTAGATAAACTTCAGCATTTATCTTCTTCTTATTTTTTTAATCCTTGCCTGAGGATATGTTTTTATTGAATTTTTAGAGAGAGAGGAAGGGAGAGGGAGAGAGAGAGAATCATTGATTGGTTGCCTCCCATATGTGCCCCATTCAAGGAACAAACCGTCAGCCTAGGAACATGCCCATAACCTTTTTGGTGTATGGGACAATGCTCCAACCACAATTTGTTATCGTCCACCCCCACCCTCCCCACACATACACCTAGTAACCACATTATGTACAGGAAAAGTTGCATAACCATTTGATGAATTTCATTTTGGTTTCGGTCTCCCACCAGATGTTGAACTTGAAACTTGACTGTGTTGTGATTTCTATTAAAGTGTGGTTTATCCACAGAAACTTCCTAGACTGGTTACTTCTTGGGAACAAGTCTGTTTCATTTGCCTTCTTTGTGTGCTCAAGAAATACCTGTTTTAGGGAATAGCTGTTAAGTTATCCTGATCAAAACATAACTCTTCATTTCATCCCATGGGTGTGTCTAAATGTTTGTTTAATGCCCACAAGAATACTCCAGGGTGTGTAAACACGAGTAGTATCCCTCCTCAAGTAATTTACAATCTGCTGGGGAAATAAAGCAAGCATGAAAGTGGCGATATTATTACACTTCTAGGGGACCGGTGCACATATTTTGTGCATTGGGGGGGGGAGTGTCCCTAAACCCGGCCCGTGCCCTCTCGCAGTCTGGGACCCCTCGGGGGATGTCCACCTGCTGGCGTGCCTGGCCAGCCTGGGTGAGGGGCTGATGGCAGTTTGCAGGCTGGCCAAGCCTGCCCCGCCCCCGCCCAGCCACACCCACCGCTGCTCACTCCGTGGCTGCCGGCCTCCATCTTGGCTGGGTTAATTTCATACAGCTGCTCTGATTGGGTGGTGGGCGTGGCTTGGTTGGTGGGCGTGGCTTAGGTGTCTCGGAGAGACAGTTAATTTCCATATTACTCTTTTATTAGAGTAGGTGCTCCAGCTCAGTGTGGCTTTCAAAATATACTGTCCAGCCCAGCTGCATTAGTATCACCTGGGAACTCAGCCCCCCTCAGACCTACTGAATTAGGAACTCAGGGGAAGTGGGGAGCCTAGCAATCTGTGTTTTGAAATCCTGGGATTCTGGTGCATGCTCCAGTTTGAGAGCCACTGCTTAATCATAAGAAGTACATGTCCTGGCGTTTAAAAAGAAAGAGAACTCTCCCTGACTGTTTTGGCTCAGTGGATAGAGCATTGGCCTGTGGACTGAAGGGTCCCAGGTTTGATTCCGGTCAAGGACAAGTACCTTGGTTGCAGGCACATCCCCAGTAGGAGGTGTGCAGGAGGCAGCTGATTGATGTTTCTCTCTCATCAATGTTTCTAACTCTCTATCCCTCTCCTTTCTTCTCTGTAAAAAATCAATAAAATATATTTTTTTTAAAAAGAAAAGAAAGAGAGCTCATATGTGGAGGGGAGTGAGGGGGAGACCTGGATATATTTCTAGAAGTATGTTTCATACAAGATAGGCCTTGAGGAGTGGGTTGGATTTTGATGTTTATATATAGATGATCATATTTACTACAGTTGCCATCTGCATGTTTATGTATTGCTTTTGCAAAAGTAATTAACAGCCTTGACTCTAACTTGAAAGATCTGCTAGCTGTCCTTCCTTGCATTTTAACGGGCTCAGCATGAGTTGAGGCATCCACCAACATATGCTCAGTTATAGAACTGGTATTTATGGTTGGAGGCATTTTGTTGGAGGATACTTTCCCTCAAAATAGTGCTTGAATTGGAGGATGGAGATTCTACCTCTGTATCCTGAGACAAATCAGGCCAAAGCATCCTTGAATGTCATAGTGGGTAGGGCTATCTATTCTAATAACCCAGCCACATGATGCCTGAGCTGGCCTTGAAAGCTGAGTGGCATCAGGACACTCAGCATAGACACATACTTCTTCTGCTCCCCGGTGAATAATTCTATAGCACATGTGGGCAAATTAGATCTCAAAGGCCAATTCTGGCCCACTGCCTATCTTTGTAAATAAAGTTATATTGGAACACAATCATGCCCATTTATTTACATACTAGTGGCCTGGTGCATGAAATTCGTGCACATTAAAAGGGGATTTATTACAGGAAATATTTTAATATTGCTATCTGCCCTTTCTCTATAATAGAAGTGTCAGAGAAGAAAATTATTAAAATGTATATGAGAATCTTCCTCCTGTCAGAGTCTGGGGTGTGCCATGGGACCCAGATGCAAGTCCCCGGCCACCTGTGGTGCCTCAAAATTGTGCAAGACCCAGACCCAGCTGACCCTACCCCCATTGGGTGAGATCCAGACCCGGCTGAGGCCCCACCCTTGTCAAGCCCTGTCAGGTGTGGGGGGGGCACAGCCTCAGGTCCCCCATCAAGCCCCGCTGGGTGGGGGGCACACCCTCAGGTCCCCTGGCCCCAACCCTGGGGTAGGGTGCGCAGCCTGAGGTCCCTTGGCCTGGCTCCAGAGAGGGAAGCTCCTGTCAAACCCTGCTGGGATGGGGGTGTAGCCTGAGGTCCCCCATCAAGCCCTGCCAGGCTGGGGGCATGGCCTGAGATCCTCCAGCCTGGGCTGGGGCAGGGACCATACCTTGAAGTCCCCTGTCAAGCCCTGCTGGGCAGGGAATGCAGCCTCAGTTCCCCTGGCCTGGTGCCGGGAGGCGGGGCACAGCCTCAGGTCCCCCATCAAGCCTTGCTGGGGGCACAGCCTCAGGGCCCCTGGCCCAGGGTTGGGAGAGCAGCCTAAGGTCCCTCAGCCCAGCACCGGGGTGGAAGGCACACCTTGAGGTCCCGGTGCTGGGCTGGGGGACCTCAGGCTGGAGGACCTCAGGTGGAAGGCACACCTTGCCGGGTGGGGGGCATGGCATGAGATCCCCCAGCCTGGTGCTGGGGTTGGGAGGGGGGGTGGCCTGAGGTCTCCCAGCCTGGCACTAGGGCGGGGAGGCATGGCCTAAGGTTTCTGTCAAGCCCCGCTGGGCTGGGGGCACAGCGTAAGGTCCCCTGTCAAGCCCCCTAGGCGGGGGGCCCGGCCTCATGTCCCTGCTGATTGCTTGTTAAGGCTCATTATGGAAACCCCGCCTCCATTGTGTGTGCAACAATCTTTGTGATGGTGTGATGGCCAATTTGCATATTCCTTCTTTATTAGATACAATTGTCTATGGCTGCCTTTGTACTACCACGAAACAACGTTTTAAACCCCACCTTAGAACTTTGTAGAAACTCTTAAATTGCAAGTGACCAAAACTCAGTTCAAACTACTCAAGTTAAACAGGAATCTACTGGTTCTGGACCTTTGAAGTCAAGGAAATTCCGGGTGGAGCAGCTCCTCTTGAGACCCAGATGGACTGTCTTCTCTATGTGTGCTGCTGTAGTCAGGGGTAATGTCTGCCCACCTCCTGTTACTGACTCCTCCTGCTCACTCAATCTGATGAACTCTCTGCCTTCACTGCCCAACTCCATTTTATTCCACCCCGTCCACTCTGCTAGATTCAGATCTTTTTTCACATATGGTGGATCCTGCAACCATTACTTGAAAACTAGACTTGGCTTAGGAAGTCCTGGGTTCTAGTCCTCAGTGTGCTATTAAATACAAAATCATGAGATAAGATGTCAAGACACTGAAAATCCAAAAGCCCTCGATAAATATAAGGGATTGCTTTTATTTTAGAATCAAGGCATATTTAAGCTGGAAAAGGCACAAAAGTTCACCTTATCCTGGGTGACAAAATGATGCATTAACGTGTTTTATTTGACTCGCATAGTGTTCTTTTTATTTGTTTAATATTCGAGCCATGCTATAAAAACTGGGAGATTTTACTTTAAAATCCAGATTTCTGCTTTCACTGAGCTCATGTCCACACATGGCAGGAAACCAAGGAAACCAAGTAGGGGCCACCTATGCCTGTTTGGCCACATCTCACTCCTTTCATCTTACCCCAACCCACTCACTCATTCGCATGACCTACCTACCCCCTTAAGCACTGAGCTTGTGCTCCCTCATTTAGTACAGTTATCCATCTGGTTCCCAAAGATCTGATTCCTGTGTGTTGAGCCTGGTTATCATGTAGCCCCAACCAATGTCCCACATGCGGGAAGCTCGCAACCTAGAAAGGCAGCCCATTTAATCTCTGGACAGCTCTGACTGCTAGTAAAGTTTCTCCTGTATAATCCATCCTCCTTAGCATCCCAAAATGGATAAGTGGACTGCCGCTGTGTTGGAAGACTAGAAATCAAAGGTGTCAGTATGACTGACCAAGCTAATAGTCTTTTAACCCCACCTGATGGAGGTATTTCTTTCCCACCTCTTTACCCACTCACTAACCTCAATTCCAATGTAGGGGTGGGGAGGTGCATTTTTTTAAAAAAGTCATTCAACATAAAGTTTATTTATATATTTACATTAATAAATATTCTAAAGAATGGGGGTTGGCAAAATGTTTATGGAAAGGGCCAGATAGAGGCTTTGCAGGTCAACTACTCAACTCTGCTTTTTTAGCATGAAAGTTGTCAAAGACAACACGTAAATGAGCTTTATTTACAAAGACAAACAGTGAATCAGAATTGCTTCTCCATCCATAGTTTGCCTACTCTTGATATAGAACCATGTAGTGGGCCAGCAGAAGAGGTGTATGTCTATGTGGGGTGTCTGGATGCCATCCATCTTGCAAGGGCCAGCTCAGGTGTGGCATTTCCAAGTAGCTTGCCCTGATTCCTCTGCAGGAAGTTATCTTTATGGCATTAGTATTCCTTTAGTACCAAGTTTTCAAAGTTGTTCCAGGGACCCTGAAAATGCCTGAGACCCTCTGCATGGTCCACAGGACCAACACTGTTTTTGTGACAACCCTACAAAGTGTTTTGCTTTTTTCATTCTCATTCTCTCATGAGGACAGAGTGGGGTCTTCCAGAGGTGAAGTGTGATGAAGGCATCACTCTGACTGCTAATGGAATGCATGCATCTGGGTTATTTTGTTTTTTAAAAATTCTCAGATATGATTTCTAATACAATAAATGCCAATAGATGCAACTCACCACACCAAAAACTCTTTGAGGTTCACAATAAATTTTAAGTATGTAGAGGAGTCCTGAGACCAGACAGTTTCAGAACTACTGCCGCTGTGCTTTTCTTTTACTACAAAATGCTTAGGTTGTAATATGGATTTTTCAGATATTCCTGCAGGAATGTCATTTTCTTGTAGATAGGAGCTATGCTAACTAGTGTGTTTTATGATTGCACAGGAATTTGCACAACATAGTTTCATCTATTTTTAAAATGTTTGTAGTAAACGTCTGTGGGGCAGATATTGTGCTTGGCATTAGGATTAGAGAAGTGAGCTCAATAGATACTGTTCCTGCCTTCGTCAACCTTCGAGTCTAATGAAGGAAAAAGAGATTCAGCAGATAATCACGACTACTGATATTGCTATATAACTGAAAATGTAATCAAGGGATGGTACCCAGGACTGTGAGAACCAAAAACAGCAGGGGAGTCAGTGAGAGGCCTTTGACCTAAGATCTATGGGATATCAAGGATCTATCTACAGAAGAATTCCTCACCCTTGGCACTACTGACATCTTGGATCAGATCGTTCTTTGCTGGGAGTGGGGAGAAGCTATTTTGTGCATTTTAAGATGTTTAGTAGCATCCCTGGCCTCTATTCACTAGTGCCAATAACACATACACACACTCATCACCAGGGTTATGACAACCAGATGTCTCCAGGCATTGTCAAATGATGCCTGGTGGGAGGGGTCGGGGGGTTGGGAAATTGCCCTTAGCGAGAACCTCTGATCTAGGAAAGATATGTGGTAGAATGACCACGGTGGTATGAGAGATGCTTGTAGCTGGGACAGAGCTGGTGGAGATGGAGAGAAAGGCTAAATTTTTAAAAACAAAAACCATCTGCCAGGATGGAGTGATTTAAATGTGTGTTTCATCTACCTTATTAGAATATAATTTCGTTGCCAGTCAGTTTTTTTAAACATATGTGTAGGTTGGCAAACACATCGTGAAAATATACTGTGTCATACCCGAAGGATATCTGGCATGTTTTCTAACAGCCCTTTAATATGCGTAGTATCAGAAACCAAGATTTCTAAAATTCTCATCTCAGTGCCAAAGATTGTGTGAGTTTCCTGGTCACTGAACCAAGGGTTCTCAGCCTTCAGTGAATAAAAGACCCTCCATAGGAGCTTGTTTGAAATTTAAAGTCTGATTCAGTAGCTCTGGGGTAGGGCCCAGGAATCTGCACTTTGACAATCCACACCTCCTCTGCAGATGATTCTGAAACAGGTAGTTAGCTGAAGACTTTGACAAACACTCATGCAGCACAAAGCACCTTCATGGAGAAATTTGTTCCTATTTCACTTCCACTAACAGCCATTGCTCTCACCTACCGCTGTGTGTCTTTGTTCGTCTCCAGAGTGGCTGTAGGAAACTCTCCCTGACTGCTTGGATGCTCCCATAGCATAGTACCCTTGGTTCCAGAGAGTGCCTGCAGCGACAAGTGACTAAGAGTGGCTTAAACATCTACACACATCCAGATTACAGCATAGGCAGTCCAAAGAGTGGCAGATCCAAGACAGGTTAATTCAGAGGCTCAGCATCATTCACAAGCATTGGATCCTTTCCAGTGTAAGTGGCTCCCCTCAGAGCTCATCATGGCAGTAAGGCTGCATTCCAGCGCCCCAGATGAACACCCACCTTTAGAAGTCAAAAAGAGCTAAGAAAATCTCTCATTTCCACCTGACCACCCCTGTATCTCACTGGCCAGAGGTATATCACGTGCCTTTGCCTAAGTCCATCAGTTGTCAAAGAATGAGATTATCAGAATCAGTTTCACCAATCAAGATTCCCTCCCCAAGCCTGGGAGGGGTCACAACCTTTCCTGAAATACATGGTTGCTCAGGAAAGGATAAACAAGAATGAGTTCCCACCAGGAGAGAGAAGTCAGCAGATGAGGAGATGAATGTCTGTTTGGAAAGAAACAATAGTGCCCCCTACCAGTCTCTTCCTTTCTCCTAGCACTTTTCCCACCATTTCCACAGCTGGGGTGTGAGTCACATGAAGTCAGGGACCTGTTCATCTCATCCATCACTGTGTCCTCAGCTAGAAGCTGTGGGTCATTTTAGATACAGGAGGTCAAGCATGAAGTGGTCCAAGAATATTTGTTTAATTTATAGATTGTGACTTAGAAAACTGTGATTAATTAGGATATAAGTACTTAGTTGCAAGTGACCAAATCCCAACTCAAACTAACTCATTATTTTAGAATGGGTCTATACAATATTGGTTAGTATAATTGGGCTTAAGGCCCATCTGAATCCACAGAGTAAAGTGTTGCATTCGGGGACCTGTTCATTCTTTCCGCCTCTGGTACACTCTCTCATCGTGGGGGGCAAGATGGCACCAGGCACCCCAGACTACCTCCTTCTAGCTTAGCAACCCGGATGGCTTCTACAAGACCTCCTGTAGAAAAATCCCAGAGATGGATAAGTCATGTGTCTGCCCATCACCTGGAAAGAGGATTGGGGTTCTCTGATTGGCTAGGCTTGGGCTACTTTCCAGTCCTGTGTAGGAATAGGGTCAGCCCACCTAAACCCCATGGAATGGGTTTCCCTGGGGAAACAGAGGTTCTTTTGCCAGAAGAAGCAGAGAGCAGATGCTGAATAAGCAAAACAACAGATGTCCACTACATTTTATGTATGAAAAAAAAAAAAGCTGTTTGCAGGGCCTTATGCATAGGCCAAACAATAGAGTAAACATTTTTCCTACTCCCCCAGACTATACAAATTAAATGTGAAACTGAATAATGCTTTGTTTCCTAAAGATGAAAAAGCAACTTTTGTCCTTTGATTTTTGGGGGGAGGACCTTTGTTTTTATAAAATCTTTTCTTTCAAAAGGAAGTATTCTTCATCTTTCCTTCTATTATCTTTTAGTCTTTTCATTCTTTTTCTTGGTTACTTACCATGTCTTGACTTTTTCGTCCCACATATCATGTATCAACAACCTACTGAAAAATATTAAAATGCCATCTCTTTATGGTGCCTTCTCCAATTTTTATTTCTTTCTCTATCTTCCCCTACCCAATCAGAAATAATTCATAAAAATCTCAGCACTCCATGTTTGGACTTCTTTGATTTCTTTACCAAACTCTACCTTAGACTATAACATTTAGGGATATATATGTATTCATCATGTATTTATTGGAAAAGTATGAACTGATTGCCTGCTAGTACCAGGTACTGGGTTCATCATTAGATAAACAATAAAAAATAATCTCCCCTACTCCATCCTGGAATTTCTTTGAAGTAGGAGCTGTGTTTACTTTATCTTTACATCTCCACAATATTTAGCTTCATTTTATTATTGTTGTTATCATTATCATTATTATAGCAAGCTTTGGCACAGCACTTGCAATATCCCAGACAATGTAGTAGGTGCTTTACGTACATTATTTCTGATCCTTTCCACAGTTCTGAAAGGTAAATGCTAGTAACACCATTTTACCAAGGTAAGGCTAGGTGACACAGCACCTTGCTCAATCTTTTAAAGCCTGTGAGAGGAAGAGACTGGATTTAAACTCAGATCTAACAGGTTCCATAGCCTGTTCTCTCTCCAGCCCACAGAAACTACTCCATGACTACCTTGTAGAACAATTAAAATTTGCTTCTGTTTTTCTGTGAAGGTTGATCCACCACCTTGCATCTGGAGTGCAGGATGTAGACTTTAACTTGTAGTGAGGATACATCTGAAAGGGCCCATATTTATCTTTATTCCTCTTGTGACCACTGGCAGACATCTTTGAGGCTACATCCACTCATCCCCAACCCATACAGTCACAATTTCAAATACTTCTTTTTTGAGAGGCCTCAGACCTTGGTTTCTTCATTGGTAACACTATAGATCAGGGATGTCTAATAGAACTTATTACAGTGATGAAAATGTTCCATTTCTGTGCTATCCAGTACAGCTGCCACTAGCTACATGTGCCCATTGAGTACTTGAAATGTGGCTCATATGTCTGAGGAACTGAATTTTAAATTTTATTTAATGCTAATTCATTTTCATTTGAATAGCCAAATATAACTAATGGCTATCATATTGGACAGTGCAAACCTAGAATAATCTTTATCATTCTTTTCACCTCTGATCTTATACATATTACTAGAGGCCCAGTGCACTAAAGTCATGCACAGGTAGGCTCCCTAGCGGCCTTCCTTCCCTAACTGACGGCTAGGGCCTTCCTTCATTCCATGCCACCCCCTGGTGGTTAGCGCATGTCATAGCAAGCAATCAAACTCCTGGTCAGTCGAACTCCTTTGGGTTATATACAACATTTTTTAAAGAAATGGCATAGACTGAAGATGGTGGCATAAGGCATATACCTGAATGCACAGCCTCCCACAACCACATTAAAAAATACAACTATAAAGCTAAACAGCCATCCTCCAGAACCAAGGGAGTGGAAGCTTTACAAGTAGAAGGCAAGAGAAGGAGTGCATTGAGACTGAGTAGAAATTCCCAGTGCCAAAACAGAGAGGTACGGACTCGCACGAAACAGAGGCGGTGCGGGCAAATGGTGGCGGCGGCTACACCTGTGTCCGTGGATTGGAAGGGGTTTACAAGCTCCGAGGTTGCACTGAATGCATTGTGGGTGGACTGGCAACGGGGCAGAAGATGATAGTGGCGTTCTAGCAGAGCTATTCACAGCGATAACTGACGCAGAGCTCTGAGACTCAGGGACTCGAGTGCACAGACGCCAGTGCGTGGAGACGCCAAAACAGGGAAAAGTCGCAGAGCCAGCTGAGAGGAAGCCATCACGGGTTGCTCAACCCCAGTGATTCTGAGTCCCCACCCCACCCAATTTACAACCCCATCTAAGCTGTGCGCCTGTCTGCCTGCAGCCTAACCTAACAGACTGCAACTTGGACAGAGAACTCCAAAAATTCCAAACTCCAAACAACGAGGAGAAAGGCCTAGAGGTCATTTCCTTTCAGTAACACCTACAGCAAACAAAAGTTAACTATAACAAGACTGTCCACCCAGCCCTCAAAGGCGTATACCAAGAGTGTCCACCCCAGGTGATTGGGGAGGCTGAATCACTGGGCCCTATAGGACGTCTAGCACAGAAAGCCACTCTATCAACACAGGGAAGCAGCCAAAATGCGGAGACAAAGAAACAGATCACAATGATAAACATAAACAAATACAGAGACAGAGCAGCCTTGAACAGACTATCATACTACAGCTGGAAGGCTGGGGATGGTTGGGGGGGAATTAAGAGATCAACTGAAAGACTTGCATGCATGCATAGGAGCATAATCAATGGACACAAGAATCTGGGGGTTAGGGAGGAGGGGGGGAAAGGACAAGGGGAAAAATGGAGATCTATCTATCATTTGTTGTAATACTTATTTATCATTTATTGTAATACTTTAAGCAATAAAAAAAAAGAAAGAAACAGATCACAAATGACAGAAATGGAGGAAAGCAAACGACTGGATATAGAGTTCAAATCCACAGTTATAAAGCTACTCAAGAATCTGCTACGAATCTCTGAGGAACTAAGTGAGACCTTCAAGGATCTTAATGAGAATACCAAAAAAATGGAAAGGGACAAATCGGAAATTAAGCATACACTGACTGAAATAATTAATAATATACAGAGATCCAACAGCAGACTAGAGGATCGCAAGAATCAAGTCAAAGATATGAAATATGAAGAAGCAAAAAACACCCAACCAGAAAAGCAAAAAGAAAAAAGAATCCAAAAATACGAAGATAGTGTAAGGAGCCTCTGGGACAACTTCAGGCATACCAACATCAGAATTATAGGGGTGCCAGAAGAAGCGAGAAAGCAAGATACTGAAAGCCTATTTGAAGAAATAATGACAGAAAACTTCCCCCACCTGGTGAAAGAAGTGGACTTACAAGTCCAGGAAGCACAGAGAACCCCAAACAAAAGGAATCCAAAGAGGACCACACCAAGACACATCAGAATTAAAATGCCAAGAGCAAAATACAAAAAGAGAATCTTAAAAGCAGCAAGAGAAAAGCAGTTAGTTACCTACAAGGGAGTACCCATACGACTGTCAGTTGATTTCTCAACAGAAACCATGCAGGCCAGGAAGGATTGGCAAGAACTATTCAAAGTGATGAATAGCAAGAACCTACAACCAAGACTACTCTACCCAGCAAAACTATCATTCAGAATTGAAGGTCAGATAAAGAGCTTCACAGGCAAGAAAAAGCTAAAGGAGTTCATCACCACCAAACAAGGATTATTTGAAATGCTGAAGGGCATTCTTTAAGAAAAGGAAGAAGAAGAAAAAGGTAAAAATAAAAATTATGAACAACAAAGTGACAACAAATACATATCTATCAACCAGTGAATATAACAATTAAATCAATAGAAATATCTGATGAACAGAATATACTGGTGAATAGAATAGAAGGGCATAGAAAGGGAATGGACTGACAATTCTGAGGAGGAAGGGGGTGTGAGGGGTATGAGAAGAGACTGGACAAAAATCTTACATCTATGGATGAAGACAGTGGTGGGGGTAAGGGCACGGGAACCAGGTGGAGGGGAGCTATGGGGGTTAAAAAAAAGGAACATCTGTAATAATCTGAACAATAAATATTTATTTAAAAAAAAAGAAATGGCATAAAGCCCTAACTGGTTTGGCTCTGTAGATTGAGTGCCAGCCTGCAGACTGAAGGGTCCCAGGTTCGATTATGGTTCGATTTGGTTGTAGGCACATCCCCAGTAGGAGGTGTGTAGGGGGGCAGCTGATCAGTGTTTCTCTCTCACTGATGTTTCTAACTCTCTATCCCTCTCCCTTCCTCTCTGTAAAAAATCAATAAAATATATTTTTTTAAAAAAGAAAAAAGAAATGGCATAAAGTATTGCAAGGAAATGGAATAGGAAAACTATCAGGACATATCATGTGTGCTTAGAATAAGTGTTGTTTGTGAAACTTTGGTTGCACATATTTCTGTGCTAGGTCATGTGGCAAAATTGATTTCTTTTAGTGAGTCATGGTCCCCCAAAGAGTTTGAAAACCTCTGCTTGTCCCTGAGTAATGTCACCAAGACCTTGAGAGTGACCTGCTCATGGGGCGCTCTCTTCTCCAGCCTGGGGCTCTGCATGGCCTCATTTCAGGAGTATTCTGTTCTTCCAGGTCCTACAGGCATGTGGTGAACATGTGACGTCTTACAGATGGTAATTGGAAGTGACTTTGTGGTCATCTATCTCTCTGGCTGCAGCAATACCAAACTGGTGGCCCATGGGCAGAATCCAGCCCCTCCCCCTCCCCATACACACACACATACAAGTCTCTTTGTGACCCTGACGTGTATTTGCAGGACAATAATCCTCTGGAACCCAGGAGTTCCTTCTCCTTTAAGTAGGCCAGTCCTGCCAGCTTGGTCCCTGTGGGTCCATTTTCCACTGACATTACCTGTCTGGCCCCCTGAAAGCATTTTGTATTACAACTGTGTTCAAAATGCATAGAATGTTGGATTGGAAAGGAAACTGAGAGATCACAGTGACCCCAAAATGGGGAGCGCTGGGCCTAAGACCTCACCAAAAGTTCATGGCAGAGTAAAAAGATAAGAAGGAAGAACCAGGTATTAATAGAAATCTTAGTAGGAATGAGGAGGAAGGAAAAAAAGAAGGAAGGGAGGGAGGGAGGGAGGGAGGGAGGGAGGGAGGGAAGGAGGGAGGGAGGGAGGGAAAGATGGTATGCAGTGGAATGATGGCAAGCTATCCTGTCAGCCCTGGCTCTGGCTATCAGGTCAGATGTCTATGAGGGGAGCCTCTAGTGTGCAGTAGTGACACTGTAGGAGCATCTGGTGAAAGGATGACTGCAGAGACCATCAAAAAGGGCCCTTGTAGAACTTTTAGCAATGGGATAAGCACTTCAGACACCAGAGAGGACGCTTCCAGGAAACCTTCGCTCTCTGAGAACTGAGGCTGCTTAGGATAGTTTTGAGAATTCCCTGACGTGTGTGACCTACACCTCACTTTAGCCTGTCCTTGGGCACACTACCCCTAATCTGAAAAGAAGGTATTTTCCTGCTGGTCTTGGTGGCCAGCATGATGGGGACCCTGAGCAAGTGCCTCCCCTCACCGAGCCTGAGCTTCGAGGCTGCACCTGTAAAGGCAGGAATGGGGATGACGGGGCAGAAGGTGCCTTGGTCACTACCTGAGGGAGCGAGGGCGTTACAAGTAGGTGACATGCCAGGCCCTACTCACTGCACTCACAGCTGCTCTTCAGCTCTAGGTGAGATCACAACGCCAGTGCCTACCAGCACCTGGCAGTGCAGGAGGGAAGCCAGCCAGGGGTGAGGCCAGAGGAAGAGGTAGGAACCATGGTGATCTGGAAGGGTTTAAAAACAAACACCAGGCTACCCAAATAAAGCATGTCTGGGAGCCACATCCAATGGAAGCAGCCCCGGTCCAGGGGATTTCCCTGAATGAGCACTAGGTCATCGTGTGTTTGCATTCCATGCAGGGTTTGCAGTGGAATCAGTATAACCTAGAGGCCACGACTTCATTTCAAAAAAGGGTTCGTAGCTTTAAAAAAAAAAAAAAAAAAGTGGAACGCTCCAGATGAGATGTTTGCTATATGCCCTCCACTCTAATACTGAAAACCTGCAAGTCCACGGCAGCCCAGTGGCAGCTGATGATCTTGGATTTCCCACAATATATCAGGGCTTGATGGCCTGCCAGGGCCTCAGGAAGCAAACATTGTATAAGTATTAAAACCCCTGGCTCAGAGGCCAAGGGGCTGAGTCACTCATAGCACGAAGACAATCACTGGCTTCCTGGAGTTCCTCTATTTCCAACATGGTTTCCAGGACCCCAGACAAAACCCAAATAGTATTTTTCAGATAAGCAAGTGCTAGAGATGCTGGGAAGGATGCCACAAGGCTCCAGTGTAAGGCAGCCCTGGTCTCCCTGCTGGGGGTGCCTGGCAGGTCCTCCTTTCCCCTCAGCCACACTGGGCAGGAGGAGGCTCTCCTGGGAAGGCACCCGAGGAGCAGAGGGGGAGGAGAGAGAACTGAGCCTCTCCTAGACCCACTGGTGCCCGTCTGAACTCTAGCTCTAGCACTTACATGTATGTGACTTCAGGCCAATGAACTAATCTCTCTGTGGCTCAGCTGCTCCATCTTTGTGTGTGTGTGTGTGTGTGTGTGCGTGTGTTTTAATATATATTTTATTGATTTTTTACAGAGAGGAAGAGAGAGGGATAGAGAGTTAGAAACATCGATGGGAGAGAAACATCGATCAGCTGCCTCCTGCACACCTCCCACTGGGGATATGCCTGCAACCAAGGTACATGCCCTTGACCAGAATCGAACCTGGGACCTTTCCGTCCACAGGCCGACGCTCCATCCACTGAGCCAAACCGATTAGGGCATCAGCTGCTCCATCTTTACAGTAGGGATCATATAGTCTCGGTCCCGTGGAGTTGTTGTAAGAATTAAATGAGGAGATAGGTACGAAGCACTTATTAGCACAAGGCCTGGCACGCAGTCACTGCCCGATTCACATTAGCTGTTTTGAGCTATTTGTACAGCTCCTTGGTGTCCCTGAGTGGGGGCTTGGGGAAGGCAGTGAGGGAAAGACAGAGCGTGACAAGAGAGTGCCCTGGGGATTTCCCCTTCTCCACCAAATCTTGTCTGTTCCTCAGCCACTCTTGCACAGCTCTGCATATTGTATTTTTAAAACCCTTGACCAAGCGTGGCAAGATGATATTTTTGAAATGCTCACTGGTAACTGGTATTTCCTTCGCCACCCCTGCTGCCGCCTTCCCTCTATTCAATGAGTGAGGCCTCGGGGCCCAGGATGGGCAGCAGAAGCCAGAGACAAGAGGAGTCGCTTCCTGGCTTTTGAGTTTCAAAAATCTGTGCCCTCAGAACAGGAAGGATTTATTACAAAGCTAAATATTCTAGAGACAGGGGAGGCAGAAAGGGCTCCTTCTCCCCCAGCTAACAGAATGATTCCTTGGCCCAGCGGTGGGAGGAGAGCCTCGGGGATCTCTGGAGTCCTTGGAAAGAGGCCCTGTGCCAACACAACGCCAGTAAGCAGAGGAGGGGTGGGGCGGGGTTGGGGGTGGGGGAACTGGCTGAAACTGTGTTTCTGCTTGTCTTGAAATAGAAACCTAGTTGAGTTATAAGAAAGAAATGAGGTTTGGGATTTTTGGTTTAATCTTAAATTCAATCAGATATAAGCTATAGAGATGTTGGGTTTTTTTTTATAATCAGGAGATTAATATAGAAATAAGTGAAAAGTTAACTCTGGGACATCATAGCTGGACAGCTTTCTAAACTTGCAAAAGGAATGACAAAATCCAGCTCCCATTTTATGAGGTGACTTCACACAAGTGAGGGTACGTCACTGCAGTCACGGGAGGCACCTCGGGCTTCCTCGCCTGTGGCACCGCTGTGGAGGGGGCCCGTTGGGTCTGGCTCAGACCCTTCCTGCTAGAGCTGTAGCATGGCAGCTGGCTGTCAGGCAGGAACAGCCGGCCTGGCCAAGAGCATGCGGCTCTGACACATGTCCTGACAACACATTTCTGGAGAAGGCAGCATGAACCATGTTGCCAACCACACACCGTGACCGTGGAACAGGCTGATGAGCCTGGCAGAGAGGGTGTAGAGGAGTTTCTGTTGCAGCAAAGGTTTCACAATATCGTCCTGGTGTGACAGACTGTGTCATGACCAGCTGACACGGGACACTGTGGCCTGGCCGGGACCACCTGCGCAAGGACCTGGGGATTCCCAGGGTGTTCCCACCTCTGCTTTGCTGCAGCTGCCTGCACTTGCAGAGCCTGCCTCCCATGGCCCAGGCATGCACACCTGTCAGGCTATACCTACCGGAGCCAGGAAGCTGCTCAAGGTGGGACCTGGGGGCAGCCATCCCTGCTTCTTCATCATTTGCCATAGATGCTGTTTCCTGGCCTGGACGCTAGTACCCTCCACTGTTGTTATTATGTCTTTGTGAAATAAATATACATATACATATATATATATATATATAATTTCATTTCTAGTGTATACACACACACACACACACACATACACACACTAGAGGCCCGATGTATGAAATTCGTGCAAGATTAAGCCTTCGCAGCCCTGGCTGCCTCACAGTCCCACCCCACACCCCCTGATCATTCTGAAAGGTTGTTCTGGAAGGTCATTCCACCCTCTGATCTAATAGGCATATTAGCTCTTTATTATATAGTATATATATATATATATATATATATATATATATATATATATATGCACATACATACACATCTTTGTAATCAGTTGGATGATGGATGGATAATTACTGTTGGAAGAAAATTAGATACCCTTTTAACCTCCCTCAAGCTCACTTCCTCCCCAGAGGTAACCATTGTTGGCAATTTTGTGTGGTAGGCAGTAGAGCTTAGTGAGAACACAGGTTCCAGAGTCAGACTGCCTGGGTTCAGATCCTACCTCTGCCATTGACTAACTGTGACCTTGGACAAGTGACCTCAGCTTGCTGGGTCTTCATTTCCTCATCTGTAAAAAGAGGATAATAATAACAATATCCCCTCGTGAGTTATGAAAATTCAATGAGATGACATATGTAA